>LIAE01008141.1:36290-56060 GCA_002287525.1 Diploscapter pachys | reverse complement strand
AAAGATCACTCTTGCAAATTTGCATTTATTCAGACAACAAACTCTGAAAACAAGAAAAAACAACGATTTCTTTAATTTTCAAACCTTAATAAGATGCTCTGAATAGGAAAAAAATTCACACGACTTTACAAGATAGAATAATTGGATATCCTAATAAAGCACCAACAAATATTCGAATATGCTCATTTCTTGCGAAATAGAGATGAAAGATAAATTTGACCGAGCTTCGTAGAGAAAAGTGGCTCTAAAAATCATGATGAAAATTAACTTCTGTGATGAATGAAATTGAAATTTCGGAATGTTTCTTGATAATCGACTAATTTGTGTGATATTTCGCGAAAAAAGTGAGAAAGAAGTAATGAAAACTGGATAAATTTAAAAAAATAAAATGAATTGAAAATCAACATTCTGAAAAATGTTTTAAATTTAATGGTTTATTTCAGTATTTCCAAATCTTCCTGGATTTGCGAGTTGATTAATTTTCTTGGTCTGAGTGTCCTTTCCTCTCAAGTTTCAGAACGGAATGTCAGCCGCTTTTCTGTCGACGTACTTCAGAAACTTGGGCCCGTAGGCCATGCAAACCTAAAAAAACCATTTTTTCAGAATATTTAATTTTCCTCAAAAATGTAAAATTTTCTTTGGAAACATTTGTCTTATCTATAAAAATTTCATTTTTTTAATGTAAAATATGTGACTTTGCCATAAAATTGCTATTTTAAATAATTTTGGTTTTCACCTGCATTAGAGCATCCGAATCGTCCTGAGCATAGTGGGCGTCAAAGTTGCCTTTGATTATCTGAATTTTTTCTTTAACTTTTAAAATTTTACCGTTTTTCTTCAAAATTTAGAAAAATCGCACCTGTTTGTAAAGTTCACCCAGCGCGTGACTCATCTTCTCTGCGTTCGTCTTGTCGAAGATCCACTTGCCGTCGGAACATCTGGAAAATAAGGACGTAATTTTGGTAATGTCGTCGGAGGAAATAGAAAATCAATATTTTAGAAAAAAAATACAAATTTTATAATAAAACTTTGAAAAATGAAGTTTGAAAGGAGTTTTTTTTTTTTAAATGACCTACTTAATGAAGAGCTCCGGCCGCATTCTTCGTCTTATTGCAGGGGGCCATTCGGGCATGCGCAAATAGCAGAGCGGGTGGTCGAGTGGCAGAACGTCCTCGAACAGCGAGGCATCACCGACGAAGGGTGAGCGAGTGCCTTGTGCTCTAAATTTACGAGGGTCAAAATGTTAAATTAAAAATCAGTATTCTTGCTCAAAATACAGTAGTTTTATAAAAAAAAACATTATATCTTTTATCAAAAAATCGAAAAATTCTGAAATTTTATCACTAAATACAATTTTAAAAACGATCAAATCCAGGTGTACCTGGTCGCGAGATTCGAGGACTGCGATTTCTGAATGGGCTTAGATCTCGACGGTGTACGATTTCCCAGGGAAGACTTCGAACGGAGGAGGCTAGCTCCTTGACTTCTTCCCGCACTGACTTGCGATCTAGCCAGCGGGGTTTTGTCGTTGTTGATAAGAATAGGATTCGACTTGGACTGTCGCGCACCAGAAGTGGATGGGCCTTCGTCAGAGGCGAGCTCTTCTGAAAGATCGAAAATTCGACTTTTCAAAAACTAGTTAATTAGCTAAGTTTTCAGAAATTTTATCTATCTTCCTAGTATAAAATGGCAGAAAAATTTACCCGACTCCCCTTCAGCGACCATGACGTGTTGACTGCCTTCATCACCGTTTCCCTCTTCCGGGATCGAGTGAATGCGGCCGGGCGTCATCGAAGCTATAACAGCGCAGACTAAAAATCGGTAATTTAAAGAAATATCCCAGACGATTATAATTGCTATCTTTAAACGTATGGCTAGAGAAATCATAATTTTAAAAATAGCAAAAATTCCCACTTCGTCCAAAATCGACGGTTGTAATCGCGTTTTCCACTGAGCCCCTGTATTCGAGATCGATCTCGCGAGTCGCTAGGAGGGTGTCGATGAAAAATACCTGAAAATGGTGTTATTAGATAGGAAATATTGCCTAAAATGATAAAGGTTTTTTCACGCTAATGATGAACAAAGAGAAAACTGATCGAACGGGAATTTTTTTCAAACGACTTTAAAAAAAAAATGCTTGAAATACTCACATCCTTGGGAACGCCCATGTTCTTCTCGAGAAAGCCGTAGCGCTTCAGCTCGAAATACAGCACGCGCATGTCGAACATCAACCCGTTGTGAGCCACTGAAAAATCGATATTTTAAAAAATCAATAAATTAAAAAATTACCGAGACAGGCTGGTTTAGGGACAGAATTCAGAAATTCCAGCACCGATGGCCACTCTTTGTCGAAGGTCGAGTAGGACTGCAGCAGACGGGCCTCGAATAGAAGGGCTGAAGTTGAGAAACAAATTAGAAAAAGTAAAAAATTACATCATTTTCTGCACGATTTAATGTGAGAAGAGATTCAAATTTCTCAAAACAAGGTCAAAAATTAAAAAAAAGATTACTTTCTCGAAAAAATGTCAAAATCATATTATCCTCCGATATGACTCTTCCGAATTTTTAACAAAATAAAATTGAGAAAGATCAAATTTGGTCTACCCTCTGGAATGACTCGCTGCTTCTTGTTGTAGTTGGCCCAATCTGTCGTCTGCACAAAGCCCGGGTTTATCATCCGCGAGGTGACGTTGCACGGCATTTTGCGATGCAGGGACGAGTTGGGAGACTCCCGGGCCTTCTCTTCCATCCTCTTCATGTTCTCCTCGAACTGCATCCTTGGAATGGCGCAGAAAGCGAGCTGAGTTATTCGAGGAGCTGTCGCCATTGAAGCTGAAAAACTCCATGCTCTTCAAAGGTTTAAATTTTATGTTTTAAAGAACTCGAAGTATACTCCCAAGAATTATGCGTATGCTAAAGTAATTCTCTTTGGTGTTTAGATAAAATAACTAATAAATTTAGAAAAAAAAACTCACTCATTCTTATAGCCTTGTCGAGAAAGTCGTGCAGGTCCTTGGAGCCGGGATCGTTTTTCCACATCTGGTCGCAGTGCTGCTTTTCCAGACCTGAAGATATTTGTATTTTTTTGCTGAATTTCTTATTCTAAAGTTTTTCTTTTTTAAAAATATTCTCGTACTTATTCTTTTCGAAAGTTTTCTTTAAGTTTTTAACAATTTTAAAATTCCACCTCTCTCCTCAGGGAAGAATCCGGTGGTCTCAAAGTCGAAAAAGACGAACGTCTTGATTTTCGGGTCGTAGCTCGTGCGGAAGCTGAAATTTTGAAATTTCTTCAAAAAACATTTGAAAAATCAGGTCTTTCATTTTTGAAGATATTTTTTCTTTAAAATTTAATTAATAGAAAAATCTTAAGATTAAAAAATTCCCTTACTTTCCCTTCTTGATGGTCTTGGTGGGGCTGAGTGCATGAGCATTGAGTCTCTTTGTGGGAGTCCGCTTTGGAGTGGTCGGGGACGGGGGCCCGACAGCCTCCTTTCTCAGGGCTTGGGTCTGGAAATATTCTTTTAGAGTTTTAAATTTTATTATTTCCCAAATGTAATCGGATGATCAAATCGAAGACTTTCACAGAGAACTATGCAACCTTTTGAAACTTATCAAATATCAAAATTTCCTACCCAAATGAGTAATAAATGAAACAAGTGGCTAAATTAAAGTGATGGTTCTGAAAAAATCGAGAAGCATAAAATAAAAACTTACCGCTCCAGCATGGCTCATGGTGGGCTGGTCCTCGATAAGTTGAACGGCGGGCGGGCGCTCGCTTCTTTCGACTTGGGGAGTGCGGGGATCGACTCGATTGACTTCCTGCAGACCGGTCAGACGACGCGCCAGCGAAGACGCGGAACGCGCAGAGTACAGCGAGACGATGCCCTGGAAAAATATCATCTTTCGAGAATTTCAACCTTCTGACTATGATTCATGAGATTGGCTGAGAAGTGAGATGAGAAAATCAAACTTTAGAGGGTAGTTGTTAAGGAAAAATAGAAGTTTCAGGAATTCATATGATTTTGAGAATATTTTGGTGGCTATTGCAGGACTAGAAGTTAGTTGAATTCTGTTCAAGTAGACATTTCATGGCCGAAGTAGTAAATGAGCAGGTTTTCAAATATTTTCAAAATTCAAATTGTTTCCTTCATGCATTTTCTTCACAAATATTTCAAAAAATCTAACATAAAGGATATAAACTTCAATAAAAATTTTTTTCAAAATTTAAAACCCTCACCTCCTTATTCTCTTCCTGGAAAGTCTCCTCGATAGTGATGACGTCGTCATGTTCATTGAAGGACACGTTCCTCACATCGCCGATCGGGTTGACTTGGAGGTCGATTGGCTGGGACTTCTTCATCGAGCCAAATACACAATCGGCTGGGTCCATCGAGTTGGGATCGAGGAGGAACGATTCTTCCTGGAATTAAAAAAATCGGATTACTGTCGAATTTGGCATACTGTAACTCTCGATATAAAATATTTTGAGGTTACTGTAGCTTATTGAGTGCTTTTTTCAGAATCTCATAAGAAATACTTTGGCGAGCTGTTGCAGCTTTGGAAGAAGGAAAATAATTTTGCCGTAGCTTTCAAAAAACTTATTTTCTTAATACTGTCTTTTAAAATGATAATGTTTGCTCACAACTTGTTCCTGAACGATGACGGCCTTTCTGGCGACGATACGCACCTCGAAGTCGTCAAAACTGTTCGTAGTGCGCGGCTGCGAGCGGACCTCAAAATGTACACTTTTAATTTTTTGGAAATTTGAAATTTTTGAAAAAAATTAGTCACTTTTAGCTCTTCCTTAAACCTTTGATATTCTAAAAAAGTATTCGCTTCAAACTTCAAAATGTTTCCAAAGGCTTCTTTTGAAATATTCCTGTGAACGTTCTCTTCTGCTCCCTAAACTTACGCCCTTTCAGAAATTTTGAATTTTATTCCCAGAAACTTTTTATTTTGTTCCCAATCAAGTAAATACCTGCGCTTTCCGCTTGCTGTAGACAGGCGATTGTCCTCCCCAGGAGGAGCCATCCGAGTCGCCGTCGTCGTTCCGCGGCAGAATCCGACTCGTCGAAGGCCGATCCAGCTGGCTCTGCTTCCGAGACATCCGAACTAATGGGGGAATGGACTGGGAGGTCCTTGGGAATTTGGGGAACTGAAAGTGGAGACTATTTGCGAGTTCGAGAGCTTTTTGGAAAATAAACGATTTGAAGAAATAAAGAGATGAATAGGGTGAGTTTTGGGGAACTTTTCTGGGAAACTTTGGAAAAATAAAAGTATGTTCAGCATTTTGGCGGAAGAGGAAACTACAGCAGAATTTGAAACTGAATTGAAATGCAACTGATATCATATTTTCGAAAATCCGACAAAAATGATTGTTTTTTGGCTCAAAAAGCCATGTGAGGACAGAAGATTTTGTTATCAGTAGAAGATAAAGACGAAATTTAAAGTTTGAACGCTGGAAATCAAAAATGGGTTTAGCGCCAAAAGTTCTCGTTTGAAACGACATCTTTCTAGGGGGAATTTTTATCAGTTGACTAAACTGATAAGTGCTTGAAGGAAAATTGCCAGAGTACAAGAGCAGTGTAAAGAAAGTGGAAGACGACGAAAATATGATCGGTCTTCGCGTTTATTATCTCGTAACTTTGGCCAATCGTGTTGTTTGAAATTCGTTTTTCGAAGAAATTTGTCGCGATTTTTCAGGAAAATGTCGGCAGATCCGGTACCAGGAGATTCTGCGCAGAACGGGCAAGGCAATGGGACTAGCGAGGAGGAAAAAGTAAGTAAAGACACTGGAAATAGGAAAACTTGCAACTTTTATTTTGTTCAGAAAGACGATATCACGATTGTTCAAGAGGGCAAGGCTAGAGTGGCCTTTCACGGACCGGTCTTCTACAACCCCGTCCAGGAATTCAATCGCGATTTGACGTAGGTTTGAAAAAGTCGAAGAAAATATCTGAAAAGAGCTAAAAATTAAGAAAAGATCAGCAATTTTAGAAATAGATCACAAAATTTGGAAAAGAGGTTAATTTTCAGCGTGCTCGTGCTTCGCCAATTCGTTGCTGATCGTGAAAAGGCGAGCGCGGAAATTCAAAACGCAACCAATGGAACTGGAGACGAAGAGCCAGCGACCAAGAGAAGGAAGGTCGCGGAAAATGATCAGGTAAAAATTTTTCTGATGAATGGTATTAAAAATAGTAAAGGCTAAAATATGGTTTTATGATTTTTTCAGAGCGGCAATATCCGAATTCTGGACGCTCTTTCTGCTAGCGGTTTGAGGGCGCTGAGATTTTCACAAGAGGTAAAAAATAAAACATTTCTAAAAATGAACTTTGCATTAAAACCCAAGAAAGCATATCTCGAACTTTTCTAAAAATTCAGAAATATGATTTCTCTGAAAAAAATTCATTCTTTAGGTTCCGAACGTAGATTTTATCTTGGCAAACGATTTCTCCGAGAACGCGGTCGAGTCGATAAAATGCAACATCGACCTGAACGGCGTCCAGGACAAAGTCAGGGCAAATTTCGGGGACGCGATGTAGGTTTTTCAATAGATTTTTCTTCTCTTTCTAAATTATATGAAACTTCTAGCAGATCGAATGATATTTGAATTTCTTGTATTTCCATCAAGATTTCCTTGGAATATAACATTTTTGGGAACCAAAACTAGCGGAATAACTGAAAATGACTCTTCTTGAAGAAAACTTTGAAATATCAAAATCTGACTTTTATCACATAAGACTTCTATATGAATAATATAAAAATTAGCGTTTTTCTTAAAACTTTTTGAAACTTTGTTTTTGAAGTGAATAATTTTCAGAATGACGATGATGCAGCACCGTTCTCTGGAGAAGCGCTTCCACGCGGTCGATTTGGATCCGTACGGAACGGCGTCGAATTTTCTGGACTCTGGCGTACAGTGTGTTGCTGAAAATGGTATTTTTTAAAATTATTTTTTATTTGGAGAAAAAGTTTCCTGTAGATTTTCTTGACTTAAAAAGAATAATAATTTTGAGGAATCCTGATGGTGACCTGCACGGACATGGCTGTACTTTGTGGAAACACTCCGGAGGCCTGCTACACGAAATACGGAGCCGTCACGACGAGAACCAAGTGCTGCCATGAAATGGTAAGTTTTCGAGGTTTCGGAAGTTTGAAATATTAACTTCTCCCAACTGATAGCATTCTTCAAATCTAATAGATTTTTGATACGCTTCAAGATTTTAGCTTCCTAATACTAGTTGGAATACTTCAGGAAATTAAATGTGATTGCAACATATCGATCTTTAAATAAAATTAATAATTAGATTTAAAAAAAATATATTTATTATTTTATAAATTTGCAGGCCCTCCGCATCCTTCTGCGCGCCATCGATACCCAGGCGAATCGCTACGCCAGATACATCGAGCCGCTTCTGTCCGTTTCCGTCGACTTCTATGTTCGCGTCTTTGTGCGAGTGAAGACTGGAGCCAGGGAGGCCAAGGATAGTGGAATGTAAGAAATTTATTTTTATTTTCTAAAAGAATGATCTTTTTACAGAAAAGTCGGCAACGTGCTGGTGTGCTCCGGCTGCCATTCGATGGAAATTGCCCCTATTCTGAGAAAACACGTTGACGGAAAGAGCGTCAAGTACCTGCCCTACATCATCAAGCATACACTTCTTGGTGAGTTAGATATTTTTTAAAGTGCTTGATACGCATGTATTGATTATTTGAAAACTTGAATTGATAGTTGAATTTTTAGTGAGATATGGACAACAAAACAGTTACAACTATTATCTGAATGATAGCCAAAATCTTGAAATCTAGCGAATTGGATATGCAATTCCAATCAGCAAACTTACGAAATTCCATATTCTTGTGAATGATGCTCAATTTCTTGAATTCGGTGCACCTTCAAGCCTACCTTATTAAAAATCACTTTTATTTTTTTCCCTAGAAACTTCCTAAAAGCGATTTTTCAGACGGCAACAATAAATGCGTCCACTGCTCGCACCCAGTGCACCACATCGGTCCGATCTACACAGCCCCCATCCACGACAAGGTATTCGTCCAGAGCCTCCTCCAGCAGCTCAAAGCCACCCAAGAGGAAGAGAGATTGGGAACTCACAACAGATTGTTAGGAGTGCTCACGACGGTGCATGAGGTGATTTTTTTAATGTTGTAATTCGACGGAGTTAGAGGAACAATATTTGAAATACGAATTTTGACGAGATAATGTTTGAAACCTATTATTTCGTTCTGAATAAGGAAGTCTATTATGCTGGCAGAATAAAATTTCAAGATAGATCTTTACGTGATAGATTTCGAGAAACTACTGGACATTCTTGCCTCTGCTATTTTAGAAGAAAAGATAAATAAGTCTCAGAATTTAGGATAGAACTTGATAAATTACCTTAAATGTCTGTTGAAAAACAGTTGAATTTTAAAATTGAAACATGTCTGCAAAAAGTAAAATTCCAGGAGCTGGACGACGTGCCGCTGTATTACGAGGCGGGTCAGATGATGAACATCTGCAAGTCCCCCATGCCCAAGCTCATCAACGTCCGCTCCGCCATTCTCAATGCCGGATTCAGAGTCAGTTTTATTTCGTTGTTTCTTTTAAAATTTTTTTTTCACACCAAAATTAGATGTTTTCATCAGTTTGCCAAAAAATAACTTTAAATTTTATTTTGTTCTCCATTTTTTTTGCCTAATTTGACTTATTTCTATGCCAAAAGTCTTATGTTTTCTAAAGTTTGAAAAAAATGCAGAAGACAAACTTTTCAGGTTTCCGGCTCTCACTGCTGTCCGAAAGGTATCAAAACCGACGCGACTCTGGACTTTCTTTGGGACGTCATCAGATATCAGGTAAAAATAATGCCTTTTGGAGAGGTAGCATTATCGAATTTTTCAAGAAGAGTTAATTTTTGAAAATTCTTTTATTTTCAGGCCCAATCCGCCAACGTAAGAAGGGAGAGGCTCCACGAAACTTCGCCTGGATTTACGATTCTGGGAAAAGAAATCAAGTATTTAATTTTAAAAAAATATTTTTGAAAATTATTTTTCAGACACAAAGTCAGTTTCATCATGCACCCGGGAGCGACTGTTCAGGAGAAAATCGAACATATGGTCAGATATCAATGCAATAAGGTGGGTTTTTTTCGCCGTTTTTTCATTATCTGAAGATCTCAACTTTGATTTTTGGTAACTTTTGAAACTTGTAATATTTTGTGATGTGTTCCCACAGGCAAAGTTTACAGATCTAATATTTAGTATAGGATATTTTGAACCTAATGCAATGTAAAAACCGTTGAACAAGAATGTCATTGAATTAATTCAGGAATATCAAATGATGAATTATTTTGAAACTTGCATCATTGTTATAGCAAACTTTTCGACGTATTAACATAACGAAATCATCGAATTATGAACAATTTTGAAGCATCCCTATTTTTTCAGGGCAAGAACTGGGGACCGAGGCAGAAAGCCAAGGGGTCGGTGAATTCGGTCCAAGCAGGCTTCTGGAAGGGCGGTTCGGGTTCGACTTCAAATGACAACGACAAAACTGGAATGGAAGAAACCATGGAAACGGAGAATAAATAGGTAAGTGATATGGGTTTTTGATTAGAAGTACATGAATTTTGAGTTAAATTTTTTGGCAATTGCATTGAAACTTCTCGATTTTTAGGGCTAAATCTGAACCTCAAAGTTTCATGTATCTCTTTTGTTTCAGTATTTTTGTTGATGATAATTATTGTTGTTGGTTTTTTTTCACTTCAAAATCTATTTTGTTGAACTTTTCCGAGGAATAAATTCGAGTTGAATAATTTATACACGAAATAGGCATGACAAAGTTATGCATAGAATTTTTACCCGTTTAGGAAAAGTAGGATTTATGAGATATGAAAAGCTGGTTTTGAGATCGGAATTCTGATTTGTTTGAAGAAAATGTCTACTGTATCGTGGCGAACCGTAGTAGTTTTCGGTGTGAGCTAGTGCGGCGCGCGTCGACTGAAATAAAGATAATCGATTTCTGGATCTAATATTTCTCATTCTCAGTTATTATGATCTTTTCATTAATTTATGTAAGGTAGCACTTCATTTTTACAGGCAGAAATTTAAGACCTAGCCTGATATTATAGTAGTGCGTAATGAAAAATATTTGTTGGAGGATCACCAATAATAATAAGATATAATTTGAAACTAAATCGCTTTTACCTCTGCACAAATTCATGACCGCTTCATTCGGTGCCTCCTTTTGCGAGCTGTCGCTGCTATTTTGTCGACTGCCTTTGGTTGAACTGGCTTCTTGCAATTGAACCAGCCGCGGATAGCTTCCTATAATCATAGTCATAAAATCGAATCAGACCTAGGGAGCATTTGAGTCAAACTCAACATATACAGAGGTAGGCTGTAAGAGCGAAGTTTACATTATGACTCCATCACGAGTGGAGAAAACGTTTGAAATCTCAATGTTAGAGATACAAAAATGTGAAAGATATTATAGGAGGTAAGTCGCAGAGGCATCTCCACTTAAGTCCTCCCAGATGGGAAATGCATAATAAGCTTAAAACTCGGTTTGAACCTCTGAGACTTATTTGAGACCATAGGTAATTAATTATAGAGATAAATACTGGGTTAGACGATATTGTTTGTTATATTTGATGAAGGAGTATGAGAATAAGCGTGAACGAAATGATCGTTCAGTTTATAATTAGCTAGTGAATCCCCGGTACCTGTTAGGGATCGAGACCCGCGCCGCGGCCCAGGTGGGTCGTCGTCCACATTGGACTCCTCGACCGCATCGAGCATCCGTTGTTTCTGAAATAATTCACAGTTGTGTATAGGGATTATATGGTTTCTTCTGGTAAATTGAGAATTCTGTACGTAGTATAGTCTACGATAAGAATAGTTACTTTGGTTTCACAAGATCTAAATTTCATGGCTAGAAGGGTTAATAGATGAGATTTTGGGAACTCAAGACGTAGGTTGATCTAACAATAAGATAAGAGTTTCTATAGCTTCATATAGTTTGGAAAATTGATGGACTGAGGGCTTTAAAATGAATCGACTTGATAGAATTCGAAATGATACCTGCTCGGCAAATCGGAGGTCCGTCTCTGATGTCGCTAAAGCATTGGCACGACAACGCTTCTTCGCTGTGGCGAGAAGACCTTTCTCGCGTCGGGAACGACGCGCTAAATTAAGCATTTTAATAAAGCTAAATTTCGAAGGGATCTGGAAGAGTCGTGGCTTCAAAGTTTGTTGACTTAAAATAGTTGAGGAAAACGAAGATCTGTACCAGGATCTATGCGTATTGGAAGACTCTTTCCGGAATCAACCAAGAAAGAATAAGATCCGAGAGAGGTCTCAGAGTATTTCGTGGGTTCGAGCACGATTTCAAAATATTGAACTTCAGAATTCATAATATCCTGAGATCACGAAACTTGCAGATCCCTTATTCAAAATCCAACCCAAATTTCTACTTCACCTAACTCATCAAGCTATAATTCTTACTCTGGACTAAAGCCCTGACTTTTCAAATTTGGGTAAATATAGGAGAAGCCAGATACAAAAAAAATCATGCAGCGCGAAAATTTATCCAAAAATTGGTAAAAATCGAACAAAGGATAATAAATCAGCAGGCCCGCATTACAAAAGCTTTCGAACTTATGAAATTTCATGCTCGAATTTCTTCAAAAAATTCGATGAAACAGACAAACTTAAGCCGCTTTCAGGCATTTCTTGTTTCACTTTTGCCTTACTTTTTTCGAGAGACATGAGGCACTCCTTCTATTTCTAAAGATTTTCTGAGTTTCGATCTTTTATTAAAAATTACCTTCAGCTTCGTCAGGGAGAATAGAGAGCTCTAGCGCTTTCTGAGCCATCATTGCTGTGGTCAAAGCGACACCGTTCACCTGAATTCGTGGTTAGTTCATTAATGCGATTTTTGCTCTTAATACGCTAGGAAAGATTAAAATGGATTAAATATTTTATGTTTTAATTCTTTGAAGCACAATTTTTTTTAATTGACGATAACACCCAGCAAGCACTTTCAGTAGTAATTTTTCTATCCTTTCATTCAAGAAACTTAATGAAATATCGTGAATTTATAATATATTTGGTATTGAAATATGCAACACCCTGCTAATTCACACATTTCGTAATTGGGTCCAAAAATTTCTTGTAGCCTACCTTCTTCCTCTGTTCCAAACCTAACCAATGCTTGATGATCGTCCGATATTTCGAGCTGAATATGAGATAGACGAACATGGACGAAGAGGAATTCAGGGAAATCAAAATGTTGCTCAGTTCCACAGACAGGTCAAACATATCTTGCGTCTTGGGGATCTTGAACTCATCGTTCGTTACCGAGGGTTGCTGAAAGTTGATGTGTTTCAAAACATGATATTCCATAATGGAACAAAGTTAGTTGATCTTTAGGGCCTCATCATACCTAAACAAATTTTTAATTGTATTTATCGACCTCAGGGTACTGGGGAACGTAATTTTGTATTTATGATGACCACTATTGAAATTTTGAAAGTTAACATTTTCGATTATAAAATACCAGCTGCTGGTAAATCATCAATTGATGAATGAGTATGGTCATGATTTCAAAATGTTTAAACCATGCAGTTTTTATGATTTTTCTATACAACTTCTGACAAGACAATTGATCGTAGGGAAAACTGAGTTAGATTTCGATATTTCTGGGCCATATTTCGAAATTCACTACCTCAATATAATACTCCATCGTGGAATTGCCCGTTTCGATCTGCTGAGTGGCATCTCGGAAGATTTCGTAAATGTTGTTGCAGAATGCCAGGCAATTGCAGATTAGGAATATAGCGACAATCGCGAGCAACATCAATGTAACACTCCGGTCTCGAACAGAATTCGTGTTTGTCTTTAGAAGAGAAGGAGTACGGAGGATACTATAATTTAATTATATTTATAAAAATGTAAAATTATGAAAATTTTATTCAATTTTACATATGGGCAATATTCTGATATAGATTTATAGAAGATTGCTATGATACTAGAAAAAATAAAAACGTATGAAAAATTACTTGAAATTGATCCTCCCGAACTTGCCGAAGATGTCCGAATACTTGGCGTTTTTAAGCAGGCGAAATTGATGGATTATTCTTCTGAAATATATAAATGTTTCAAATTATTTGCGCCATAATGAAATGAACTTAAAAATCGTTAAGTCGAGAATGCTAAGTTGATATTTGGACTAGTTGGTTTTAAAAATAGATTCCAAATTATTTCGAACCAAAGGTTAAGATATGAAGACTAATCTCCTGTCTGGATGGTTCCTCATTATAAATTTAATTAAAACCTACGATGGATTCGACTTTTTCGAGGAATGCATTTGATTTCTCATCCTCGTGCTCTCCTTTAACGCTACGATAATTCTCCAATTAACTATAATTAGCGTTATGAACGGTATGACGAACATGACTAGCGTGTACAATATAACCCGCGTTATTATATGGTACATAACGTCCATCTTCAAGGGTGTTAGCGCTATGCTTCTAAAATCACTGCCTAATTATCAATTACCGAACACTTGTTGATTACCTTATAGCCTGCTTAAAATTTTCGGAATAACAATTTTCAATGCTCAATTCTAACCAATAGTTCAGGTTTATAAGTACACTGAACAATATCGAGCCTGAAATAGGCATTTATAATAAAATAGTAAATTTCACTTTTAAGAATACCAATAATAGCACTTTTCACAGGAGCACTACTAATCCATCGTTTCGCTCGGAAAGGGTGGCATACACCAAGATACCTAAAAATTTGAGTTAATTGACATTTACAGGCATTTTCACCTATGAACCGACACCAATACGGTTAGATAGACTCCACAGGTTTGGGTTATTAGACCTACGGGGTAAGCGTACCTAAAATTTGCTATAAGCTTCGAAAAGTGTTACGTTCTGAGTGGCTACTTTATTGATTTGATAAGTCGACTGTTCTGCATATTTTTATTAATATAATATGAAATCTTACCATAAAATCAGCGGATATGTATCATGTAGCATAGCGGAATCGCTCATTGATGCTATAACCGGAAATATAAGCATAAAGAAATTGCATAATAACAGAAGAAGATCCGATATTGATAGTACCTAAATTATGTTTTTGTCATTTTATTTCTTTGCATATTTTGCAGACTTATGTTTATCAACACATTTTGCAAATTTCCAAATTTCGGAAACGGATTTGAGTAATTTATCATAACGCCGGAAGTTACACAATGTCAAGTTAGGGATTATTTAAGTACTATTTTGATAGATTGAGTCTAGCATAAACCTTATGATTGATTATGCAACAACTTGAAGAATTTAAACTAATTTTAAGCCTTTTCAATAATTTTAATATGTTACAAATTTTGAAATGTAACATGAAAAATATTCGATTTTAGAGATAGTGTGTATAGGCTTTAAAAATTTGATATCAAAGTCTAAAAACCGCTAAATTTCATTATCTATTCGTAAACAAGTTAGATATTTATCCATAGAATTTACATATTGAAATGTGCTGAACAAAGTTCATATATCCTTATCTGCGTCAGAGTAATTGATCTTCATTATCCTCAACTATACGAGATAAGGCTAAGGGCACAGAGTACAAACAAGTCAAATGTTAATCTGCGCATGTGTATTGACATAGTGCAATGCAGGCTGAAGATTTAGCGCAACGTGTTTGAGAAGATGGAAATATGAATGAGGCAGCAATGATGAATCAGATGGTTCGAACAAGTACGAATAAACAATGGTTATTCATCGTATTTGTGATATAGCAAGTGGTCAAAATAATGGAGTATGATAAAATTATGAAATACTCTAAATCTGTGCGTTTTATAAAATTTGGACATAGATATTCAATTTGAATTATTTAATACAATACTTCTTTAGATTCTAGACTAAAATACCTACCAACAAAAAATGATTCACCAAAGAGCATCGCATTTCGGAATCACAAAATACTACGATATTAATGAAATTCGTTATCACTCCTAAATTAAAATATTGTCGACTTGTAAAACTCAACTAGTTTTAATAATAGTTACCTAATATAGCTATGGGCATTCCTCCGAATAGCCGGGCAGTAGTTTGAATATCGTTATAAATTGACGATTCACATAGTTTCATATTCCCCATTCCTGGAGGTAGTGTTGAGGTCATCCTAAACATAAATAGTAAAACTATAAGAAAAAAACTTTAAATAGACCGCCCTGAAAATGTGCCTAATTGTTATATTAGTAAGTCTCATTTTCGCATTTTTTAACATAAAATTAATGGATTACTAACATTTAGCGATAGAGCAGAATTTTAGAAAATTCAATTTGAGTGTTTATCGATATAAAATAGTATGTAAAATGAGATGTATATAATACGAAATAATATATAATCGATGCATAATATATATTACGTAAAATATAAAATGATACGAGATCTAAGAATCCGCGTGCGAGAGAGTTGTCGAAATTATCAAATGGAAGCCCGCAAAAGTTTGTGGAAGATTGGGAAAATGAAAGATAATGGGAAACCTTGTAATGAAATATCGAACTATAATAAATCCTTTCCTCAATCGAGAGATCAACTTTTGTGATTTGAATGAAAGTAGAAAATTGCACGGATGTTTGAAATTTGATAGAGATAAATAATTCTTTAATATTGACAATCGAAGAAGTAATGTACTGATATAATGCTATTTAAAATATATTATTGTATGTATTCTTTAATACACCACATTTTTCTGCAGCGTATGATAGGGCCTCGTGACACATATAAAACACCAATTCAAAGAATATAGAGCAAATTTAGGTAATTCTAAAAGGATTATCAGAAAAATGAAATATATGAACATATTAGCAAATAAAATAGAATATACAAACGTAATATAATAAAAAGGATGTAGAATATAATATAAAGCCCAACATATGGAATAAATCAATACTTCCTGTGACTAAGGAAATTTCGTGGGGTAAGATTTATTCACGATTATAGTATTAGGATAAGCAAAACGGAAAATGTGATTAAAAGATATTGAGATAAGAATATAATCAACTTTTAAAAGACCTGTGATAAGTTTGATTAATGTAGCATAAATATATAGCAAAGAATGAACCACCTATATTTTAAGCGGGATTTGAAAAAATGTTCACTTGAAGAATATTTAAGATTTATGCTATGATCAGAAAAGTGCATAATAGCAATTTTAAAGGGAATGTTGCAAATTTGAAGTCAAACTGATCAACTTTATCTTTCATAGCCCAGACAAAAGGGTTTATGAATTATCCTAAAATGGATGAAAAAGCGGATTAAACCAGGTGATTTAAGCTTATATGAATGAATGATATGAGATCTCTTAGGTTGAATCATGAAACTTAGGAAAATGCACTTATCGTTAATTTTTGCTGCATTCTTCTTCTATTCAAATATAGAAATTTAGGCAGAGCTTATGAAACATAACATTCAATTTAAAAATACGAATTCAAGGTAAATAAATTTAAGAATGTTTCTTCATTAATGTCACGAAAATATATTTTTTATGTATCATTGTTATATATCAATTTTTATTTAGAAATAGGTGTGAAACTTATGATAGAATACGAGATTGAAAGTGATACATATTTTAGAAATAAAAAAAAATTAGCCCTGATCGCTTCGGAGTTCGAAATTTGGCCAGAATTCAATTAAATTCAACGAGAAGACTAGAGGCAGATTTTATTGTGTGCAAGTGCGCATCGCGGAAATGAAACAGAGACAGAAAAATGAGGGGTAAGTTGCTCGGAAAAAAATTTCAGACTCGAAAACTCCTAAAGGAGCGCGCAACTTCCCGGGACGTGCAGGTCAAAGAATGCGAAAAACTCGAAGGGGTACTCCTCCCTGTGTTAAACTTAAACTTCCCTAGTTAAAACAAAAACAAGAAAAAGTAGTGGTTCCTGGTAGGAATTTCAGAAATGATGCTATTTATAACTTGAAATCAGATACTGTTATATAAATGAAACAACACAAGTTATTTTAGTTATTAGTGTAAAGCTTACGTTTTTTTGTTTTCTATAAAAACGAGACTACTTCGTGACCTTCGCCAATTTTTCAAATTCCTAGCAAATTCTCCTTCTACTTGGGGATAGGAGTGCCGTATCGTAGGCGACTCTTGAAAATATTATGATAAATCATATGAAGAGCTAAAAATGAGATGAAAACTAGAAAATTTTGAAGGTGACCTCATTAGCACGTTAAAATTGCCGTGTTGACGCTCAATTTTTAACGCCTCGACGAAATGAGCCCATTTTTATGTGTTCAAAAACTGGATGAGCTGCGAATTTTCGAAGAAATGAACGGAATTATGCAATAAATTCGAAAGAACCTCTGAGTAATGGCATCATCCTTGTATGTGCAAATTTGAAGGAAGAATAGAATTTAGGTGGCAAAATATTTCGTAATCGATTTTAGCACCGGAAGACAGATGAGATAAGTTAGAGGTTTTCGAGGATATAAAATTTGACGAAGGGAATAATTATGATCGTAAATCATTGAAAAAAATCGATACACAATTAGATAGATATTTGGCTAAACTATTGAATAGTATACTATTTTATGGTCTATAAATATATTTAAAACGTATTTAATTTAAGAATGATCGACATATTATCAAATATTCAATTTATCTCCCGAAATATCTGAATCTATGAAGTCTATGGTGTCCAAGAGGCATAAGAGGCAAAAAAT
Source organism: Diploscapter pachys (assembly GCA_002287525.1). Lineage (NCBI taxonomy): Eukaryota > Metazoa > Nematoda > Chromadorea > Rhabditida > Rhabditidae > Diploscapter > Diploscapter pachys. The sequence continues at coordinate 38,319 of LIAE01008141.1, read as the reverse complement.
ATCTCTACGTTATTTGAATATACCACCGATTAGAATGTGTTTTTTATCATTGATAAGCTCTGAAATCCTATATATATTGTCGTCATTTCGCTAATATTAAGATTATTTTCTTTATACATTAAAGGGCGGGGTAGGCGAAATATTTTTATACACATAGAGAAAGTCTTTAGTCGCAAGCTAAAAGATAGCCGGATAAACCTGGATGGGATAATTGATTCTTGATATGGAGTACTTCCTTCGACTTGTATGAAGAGAAGCCTCGGAACGAATTACAAGAAGGGAGGTTAAAAATACCAGCGAATTTATTGCAAACGACATCAAGCACTCGCGTAATGCATTAAAAAGCGATGTGCAAAATGTTTCTTAGAAATAAAATATAGATATAATTTTTAGATAGAAATATATCTTATTTGAATATATATTTGTGAGGTCATTAATAATTATCCTTCTCTCAACATTGAATTTTTGACTTAAGATTGAGAAAACTAGAATCTAAAATTAAGACGATATGAAGAATATACCAAGTCAAGCCTTGAATATCATGATGATAAAACTGATTAATTATTGATAATTTATTATGATGATTATTTCCGGTGGCAGAGTCAAAATAAAGGAGAATGTTGAAAAATTTCGGGAGTCAAAGATCCAAATATTAAATTTTCGAAGAAAGTTTGAAATATTTCAAGATTATTGAACTTAAAATATTGATTATTTTAAGTTATTCGCTTTGAGTATGGAAGATTATTATGATATCATAGAAAAGATTTCAAATGCTCAAGCATAATATTTCTCTCTAGAAAATTGTAAATGACTGATTCCAATCTAGAGAAAATCGTGGGAGTTTTAGGAATTATTACCATGTGTATCTATCGATAGGGAACAATTTAAATTTATATACAATTGAAGATAATATATCAAATGTTCTAATATATTAGTAATCCTAAGATAAAGATTTAGGAGAAGTCATGCAAAATGGATATAAGACTTATCGAAGGGATTAGCGTAGGTCTGTTAACTAGTTATGGATGGGATTGAGATATCCCACAATATGTGCACAAATATAGAAATATGGATTTCCATGGTCGAGGCAAAAAATTAAGTCTCGAAAAAATCGCCTTGCAAGTTTATCCGATTTCGACTAGACGGCGTGTATTACGATTATCTTAATGAAGCTTTTTCAAACTTGAAAATAATCTATGGCAGATATTTTGCGACGATTTTTAAAAGCGGATTAATTAACTTATTGTTGAAAATAAGCATGGGTATGTCGAGAAGCGTAAATTCGAAATGATTTCGGCTGTTAATACGAGAGCATATACACACCCATAAGTTATTGGAGTGGAATAGTCGTTTAAAATATAAATGGCTGTATCTTCAAGTTGTTAATGATTCAGATTAACATGTGAGTATGTATTATTCAGACTGAAAATCGCGCAAAAATTTGAAATTCAGCCGAACTTGAATCCGAGACAAACTCCGGACTTCCTTTTCTTTCCTAAGAAGGGAAAGGCTGTGTTCCAGGGGATGTCTGACGGAAAGCAGGGGTTATTATGATAATTACGTCAGGGTAAAGAACCATTAGTTGAAAGCTAAATAATATCGAATAGAATGATGCCGTCAGGCCACGGGATAGATTTAACGAAATCGGTAAATAATCCTAGGCTGAAGGTACTTTTTACCACGAATGAGTACTTTGTTGCCAAAGCAGAGATAGTATAGGATAAGAAAAAAGGGAGAGATAGCGTTTGGTAACAAGTTACCCACAGCCTTAATTCTAATATCTCGAAGTTGTTAAATGGATAAACTAAATGACTTATAAAGTACCAAAGATTATGAAAACAGGCGAAAAGTGGGGTTTATTGAAACTATTGCTTAAATTATGTTTTTAGACAAAGTGTTTTCTGGGGAATATTTCGGAAGAAAAATTGGGAGATCTAGTTCAGTCCATTCTCGACAATAACTGAATTGGGTTACATCGGAGGGCGGGTATTTTTTCCAGTTCCAATTTTTAAGAGAAAATAAAAAAAAC
>LIAE01008141.1:0-32077 GCA_002287525.1 Diploscapter pachys | reverse complement strand
CAACATCTGGAATTTCTTCCAACGTCATTATTTTAGAGTACGGTTAAATAACCTTCTTGTAAACAGAGTTTCCATTGTTCTTCACGCCTTCGCAATAGACTTTACGTCTAAGGGGACCTCCGATTCTAAAAAGAAGTAATTATTATAAAATTTAGTTTCAACATTAATGACAATCTGGAAAATTCGTTGCATCATTACATATGAAATAGCATATGGGAAAATAATCTTTGGTTTACCTTCTCTATATTATTTCGAGTGTAACGATGTAGCTATTTATCCAGACTGTCAATACATATTAACATATTCGTTTCTACGGCAAAACTATGGATAAACAGATACGATAAGTATAAATATTAAATTGAAACGTATTTAACAACAAAAAAACTCACTCGGCACACTCGCTGAGTTGATCCTTGTCGTTGCATTTAGCGAGGACTTTCTCCTTGAAAATCGCCTGGAATTTCTCGTTGCAGTCGACACCCTCCAATTGACAGTAATTAAAGAGGATCCGGAGGTCGAAGCCGCTAAAATACTGTTTAGTAAAATCAGATCATAAATATCTCCACAACATTCATTTTATGGCAATTTATAGAAGTCATTCCCTATTTTGAAACACACTATTCTTAATTACGATCTATAAATTTGCAATTAATTACGGAAATAAATTATCTTTTCTATGTAAATTTGCGTGAAACCTAATAAGTTCACTTGCATTTTATAGAACAGCGAGTCGTTTTGATAGTTATTCTCGATGTACGATAGATCTGATATTTTCTGGTAATTTGCGTCTAGCAGGGATTTGTAGAATTTCTAAAGAAATCTTTTTCGTTGAAATAAATAATTGAAATACCTCCAAATAGATCTTTTCAGGCTCCGAACCATAATGATTTCTAATCGCGTTCAGGTTTGCTAGCACTGCTGAGGCTGGGAAGTAGTTCTGAAAATAGTCGTTGCAAATAATTAGCATAAAATATTTATGTAAAAATACCGTCTCCTTCTTAACGTAGTTGAACAGATCGAACAGAACCGTGAAGTCGAGCTTGTCGTCATTTGCCAATTCATACGCATCGAACAGCAATCGGGTCTTGGCACGGTAGGGAAGCGACTTAATTTGGATAATTAGAGTAACTATCCTATATGTTAGGGATCATGAAGGGACATTAAACAAATGAGTTATAAAATGACCAACGAATTTTCTGAAATCTACCTCCGGATCCTTGTTGAGCATTTCAGCAATCGTCTTCCAGTCCGACACATTGTAATTGGTGCGGTGGAAACCTCGAGAATCTAAAAACTCATCTTTATCCAACGAAATTTTTCAGAATATGCTTGAAAATACCAGGATTGACGATGAGTACGGTGTCCTTGGGTAGATCGAGATGGAGTGGTTGGTCTGAACAGTTGAATTGTTTTAATACACGTTTTCACGTTAGGAGTAGTTTCTTCCAAAGCTTCCCTTTTATTCTCGGTTTTGGGAGGAAAGTACTCAAATCAAGATCAATATACTAACCTCTCGGCAACCATGCCATTCGGATGGTTTGATCGTTACCATACATGTACCAGATAGGCACGTCCCATTTGTAACTGAATTATAAACTATTGAAAGCATGCTGATATTTGACATACCCGTATTTATTATTCCGATATGCAGCTTTCTCCTGGGCTTCTTTGTTCGGCTTGAATCGCTCCTGTGTCAGAAGTGCGGTCGTGGAGTTCAGACGATTCACGGTAACAACTGGGTAGCCCATCTTAAATTGATAATAGGTAAATATGTTTGAAAAACTAATGTTTTTTTATCGTTTTTACGCTACAAGAAAATGAAAATAGATTTTACCATAATGGTTAAAGTTATTATGCAAATAAAACATAATTTTATATTGATGGAGAAAAAAGAGAATAATAATATATGAGGATATAAAGATAAATGAAGTTATTATTATGCTGATAAAGTGATATTCAAATAGTACCTGTTTGGTCCACTGATTGGCGAACTCCTTGACGGACAGCTTGTTTCCATCAGGCCCTTTGACGTCGTCAGGCAGGACTTTATCCAGGGCAGCCCACAAGTCCTCGGCCGCAGCGTTGCTGTACGAGTGCTGCTTCAGGTAGAGCTGAAAATAATAGAATTTAAATATCAAATAAGTTTATGTTCTAATGAATATTCTTATACGATTTATAGATCTGCTTCAAATATTTCTTTTTAAATGATAAAATATCCTAAAATCTTATGAATACTTGAATATTAACTATGAAGAAGCATGATCTTTCGATTGAATATGGTTTAAATTATATGCTACTTTCTAATAAGTAATTTTTCCGTCGAATGTCGATGTAAGAAACTCACATTAATGCCCTTATCGAAGTTATTTTTGCCCATGACGGTCGACAGCATTTGGATGAAGGAGCCTCCCTTTTCGTAGGAGATGCCGTCGAACGCTTCGGTCACATCTTCGACCTTGGCCACGGTAAAAGACAGGGGGTGACTACTGAAATTTTAGAGCATAAATTATAAAAAAAAATAATTTCATAATATTAAAATACGAATACACATCATAAAAAAATCATAAATTCTCATACCTAGCAACTTTATCAGTTTCCATGGCTGACTCTTGAGCTGCCTCGATAAAGTAGTCGTCCTTAAATGATATGATTCAAATAATATAATAATAACATCAGTAATAAACGAATATTTTGATTAATTACCATCTGAAAAGCTCCATCGCTGATATGATTGGCACCGATGTATTCAACGAACGTCGCGAAACCCTCATTCAACCACAGATTATCCCACCATCGCATCGTCACCAGGTTGCCAAACCACTTAATTAGGTAGTTAAGTATATAGTTAAGGCAATTAACTAATTCATTAGGGCAAATATTTACTTGGTGAGCCAGCTCATGAGCAATAACGACAGCCACCCTTCGTTTGCCCTCATTCGAATAGATCTTCGGATCGTACAGCAGGTCGGTCTCTCTGAATTTTTTTAATGGATAACTGAACAAGTGCTTAGGGGTAGCCTAATAAAATTTCTGGAGGTATGTCACAAAGTTTTTACCGGTAAGTCACAAGGCCCCAATTCTCCATTGCTCCAGCGGAAAAGTCCGGAACGGCAACCATATCTGAATTGTTTCCTTGAACCTGTACTATTTCTTGACTAACCTTGTTTCTCAAGAGGGAACGAAACTCCGTAATATCCCTCATAGAATTCGAGCACTTTCACACCGGCTTCCAAAGCGTATTGGGTGGTGTTGATGGCTTCAGGACGGGCCCAGATGCGGAACTAAAAGGCGATTAGCTTTATATTGTGCAAACAATTGCCGTTCACGATGTCGAATTTAAATAATATTTGGTGATCTTCGTGAGAAATTCTGAAACATCTATGATGCAATAACATGGAATAACTACGTTGATAGAAATATGCTAACTGCAGTGATGTCCTATGGAGTTTGGCGAGAGAAGAGAATAATTGCAGCTTAAAATAATAGCAAACTACCAAAGTTCCCCGTTTCGTCTTCTTCTCGATTTTCTCAAAGGCCGACACGAGAACTGCCAAGAGGTAGGTGGACATTTTGGGTGTCGTCGCAAAGCGCGTCTTCATGAACCCGTCGGTATGCCTGGAATGGTACCATTTGGTAAGATGGGTCAATGGTAACATGGTATCCTCTCACTCTTGGGTGCTCAGATCAATACCATTCGACAGGGCGGTAGTGCCCTTCGGGTGGATGATGGTAACGGTCCAATTAGCCTGAACAATCCATATGAGTAAGATTTTTATATGTCATAAATTTATCAAAGGACAATAGTTACTAGTATAGCATGATCTTTTTCACAGTGGCATTTCATAAAACTAAAAAGTGTACTTACGTATAAATGAATATGGTTAATTTTTGATACGCTATAGTTGTTCAAATTAAATTCGCAAATCTTTTCAGTAAGCTTGCGCGCTATAGGGCTAGTATCATGATATAAAATTTAAATAAACCAATATCTACCTTGAAAGACGGTTCGTCCATGCAGGGCACCATTCTTCTCGCGTCTGAAGGCTCCATTTGACTTACCGCGGCGATGCTAAAAATTTTATTCCAGCTACTTTTATTCAAACTATTTCCTAACATTTTCTCATTTTTCCGACTGTAATAGGCCGACTGATAGAACCCCTTCAAATCCGCGCTTATATCACCCGTATATACGATCTAAAATAGGCCGATTTTCAGGTCCAAATTTCTCGCTCTAAAGTCTGGCCTTGAGCTCTCCCATGGTGTCTTTTTCAATCGACTCGTCCAGGTTGAAGTCCAGCTTTTCGAGTTTCGGAATCTCTTCGATTCGGCTGATTTTTACCGGTTTGTTGTTCTGAATTTACGCGTTTTTCGGTTTTCAGACAATCTGTATAATTCGTAGCTTCATGGCCTACTAAATAGTGTGAGAAAAGATATCTTCCTATACCTTTAACTATGGACTACGAAGCTACGAATTATCCAAATTGCCGATTTTCGTTTTTTTCCTCTTCTTACCACAACCACCCGACACTCGTCGTGGACGATGTTCAAATTGGCGAAATTTACAACGATTTTCCGGCTAGTCTGCGCTACTTTGAACGTCATTATCACCTGAAAATATCGATTTTGATTGATTTTCAGCCTCAGCCCATTTTTTAGCAGAAATGATCTATCTTTATTGATCCTCAAATTCCGCTTATTTTTCGCGGGAGCTTATCGATTTATTCATTTTCAGGCTCCATTAATTTTGGCGAGAAAATCTTACTTGCGCTTCAAACGTGAGGTTCTTCGTGGCTGGCGGTGCGACTTCGTAACCAGGCAGGTAGGTCTTCATCGTTAGGTTGTAGTGTACTGAATTTGTCGCTTTTTATTGTAAGCCTCAAGAAGTTTCATAGTTGTTGGTAAAGTTGTTCAGATATTGGGCGATTCAAATGCTGCACTTTTAAACATAGACTTCAAAAATCTAATAATTTTCTCTGTAATTAATGAATGTGTGATAGTAACGGGAAAATTTGAGAAAGAAACGTCGAAATTCCCATACTTGGTTCGATATTGTTCGGCAGTCTCAATTCCTCGGCGGTGATGATTTCGCCGCTCTTTTGCTCTTCTGCCTTCAGCGGGTGTACATCTTCATATTCTGCCTGCAAAATCGACATTTTTAATTTTAAACTGCGTGTTTCTTCAAAATGACGTCCTAAGATGCAGACCTGCACGGCGGACTTGGTGAAGTGGTAGGTGATGAGAACCGTAAGCAGAACGGCGACCACCAAAATGACAGTCGAGATGAAGGCAGACCTCTTCGTGCAACCCATCGGACCCGCGAGATTCCGAGGCTTCGGCCCTGGCGAACCCATCTAAATTGGAAGCTACTACTTAGAACCTTGACAACTTCTCGAGGAACATTTCTTGAAAACTTCAGGAACATTTTAGTTTTACTTACTTTCGACAGCGATGAAATACGAGCAATGAGAGCAACAATATAAGAAATAACCTTGAGATTGTAAAATTATAATTTTTATTCTATTGATAGAAAGGGGCAGAAAGACTCGATTTTTTAATGAATGAATCACGAGTTTTTTTTTAACTTATGAAACTTTTTAAACCTGAGGTGGATCGTTTATGGAGCCGTAATCTGGCTGGACTTGGACCATGTTTAGATTTAGACAAAGGTAGAATACCTTTAGGGTATCAAAGTTAAATGATTAAGTCAAATATGCGCTCCTATTTCCCAACATACTGACCAAAGCTTATCAATATTTGCGTATTATTGAGCACTTCCTTATCAAGAGGTTAAAGTTGCTTACTAATTTAGAAAAATGTCGATAATTTGGAAGAACCATGAAGTTTTAGAAAAACAAATAGATGATGATTTTATAGGCCCATTTACATAGAAATCTGCTCCATAAATTATGTATGCACGTTTATCGATTTTTGACACTCTGTTCATGGAAAATAGGAGGTGGTATTTTGAATTCTGATTATCTATAAGAATATGCTTAGGCATGGGAGGGCAAAACAGGAAACTATGGCACTGATATCCCAAATAGGGAGTACATTTCAGGGACAATTTGCACAGTGTGTGAAAGTCATAGGATGTTTTATTTTTTATTTTTAAGTTATTAGGTAAAAATCAGTTAAGTTTAATAATAAAAAAGTTTTTCACCTAGAAAAAAGTCTGCGTGAATGCAAAATTCGTGAGATCTTTCGCAAGCAATATTTACAAGTCTAAGAGTGGAAATTTTGATGTTGATTCATTAGTTGCGCGAGCGATAAAATCTTTTTAAAAAGTTCGAATTTCGAGAACACTTGGCGAAACTTTCAAAACAAATTGAAGGTGAAAAGTCTGCAATATCGGCAAATTTAGAACTTTGAACACGGAGGGAAAGGGTTATTGGTATATGAAATTTTTGACAATATCTATCTACTTACGATTTAACCTGTTGTTAAGATAAGAATAGGTTTCTTTTTATTAGCTATGTGATAATTACTAAATCAAATAGGTTTCGAAGTATAGAATAGCTTAGGCCAAAATTTAATTTAAAAAGCTAACTATAAAGTCAGAACATTGAGAATCATCGATAAATTTTTAATTTAAGATTTAGCATACATATTTTCTCATCTTATTTCTAATAAGAGAGTGAAAGTAAGATTAAAGTTAGAAAATGGTATTTTTTTTAATTCGAAGAAATTATTGGAAGTTTTAAGATGACTAAAAATTGATTAAAATTTTTAGAGATAGAAAAATCTTATTCCGGCAAACCGCTTCCGGAACATTTCTGATCGCCTTTGAAAGAGTGAAGAAAGAATGCGCGCGGACGAAAATACAAACAAACACGAAAACGGAATCGAGGCGAATTCTGAAGCCGAAGCGAAACGAAAAGACGGACGATAAGCTCATTAACTCCATTTGGAAAAAGCGGGGAATCAGAGAAGGAAAATTTTATGACGTTCGGAGATTTTTATGATATTAGGGGAGTTTTCGATATGTGTTTAGAGAGAATGTTATTATTAGATAAATTTGAAATATTATGATTTGGTTCTTTATTGAATCAGCGTAAAAACAAGAAATTTTATGTTAGTAGATTTTTTGATGTTTTAGGAAATTTGATGATTCAATATGAGGGAATTCTTTCAAATAGTTCTAGATTTATGAAATATCTCATGTTTCGAGAAAATTGAGGAAGAATCATATTTAAAATTATATTGGTATTGAAAAGAATCAATGTGAGATTGTAAAAGCTTTAAAATACAAATTTAACTAACCGAATCTGGGTCGTATACTGCTCCCACCACTGAGTTTCGCATGGCCCGCCTTAAAAATAACGATTTCAAAATGCCAGCTTAACAAATTAACTCAGACAATCTAAATTAATGTCGATCTGAAGCTTGAATATTTTTATGCATCGACATTTGCTAGCGGAAATGTAAAACGGCATTTGCCGTCCTTATAAACGTTCACACACAATTGCCCCCTAAGACGTTCTCTTCCCCTCTCTAACTCGGATACTATTTCCCATCGATAGGACAGACAAAATGTGTCTCAATAAGCGAAAGGTAAACCTAACGATAAACATCTCGTTTACAAAGGATGGTGGCGTATTTTTGTATTGTATTGTATTCATGCCAACAATGGAATTAGAATTCCCCTGCATGATATTTGAAAGACGAGAGTGAGAGATCAGAGTTGCCCGAATCACTTCCCCGTTTTCGAAATAACCGTTCTTTGGCAAATATCGTCGACAAAAATGCTTTCTTCGCTCGACTTTTAAGCGTTCTTTGAAGAATATCGTTGTTTGCGTAATTCTATTGTTACGCATTATCGAAATTTGCATCTTTCAAAAAGCGTGTTATTTTGACAAATAGAGGAGCGCGCTTCCTCTACGTCTATGATTCGATTCAGCATTCGAAGATAGGCGAAATGCCAGAATCGAAAATGTTTGTAATGCATAATGGATCTGTGATCATAAGATTTGAAAAGCTTGACAAAGACGATAAAATCTGCAGACACACAAAATAAATATACGCGTAAGAATTTGGAAATTCAGACGTTCACATACGACAAACTTAGACATTTCCACTCTATTTTAGGATTTACGAGCTATTGCGCTGAAAATTCAATACGTAAGATGGAATGTGATAAATCAAATTAAGTCTACAAACTCCAATAATTTAAATCATGAAATTGATGATTTAAACCAGAACATGTGAACTAATCGCCTATTTGTGGAGAGAAACATGATTTCAGCGATATCCCTCAATTTATAATCCGCTATAAATTTTCTACAATCGTAAACCTGGTCTAAAACTGCAGTTCTACTTGCAAAATACGTCAATTTATGGCTTATGCAAATTATCAAGCAATTCTGACCTAGATTTAAGCGTATTTCGGGTTAAACGTGTTGGATTAAGCTCAAGCGGGGGATGCATTTGATATGGGCGTCCGCTTAAAAATTCTGCCAAATGTTCAAGTTCTTGGAAGTCCGGGGGCAAAAATTCGAGTCTTCTCCATTTAGGAATAAAATATAACGAAAAATTTAGAGTGTTAATTTGAAGATGAAATTTAGGTGAAATACCAAATGAATAAAATATTCGAATTATATGAGAACGCAGCTACTTGGTTCCTATGCGTCTCTGGTAACTTGTATGACAAGATATTGGCTAGAGTATAAAGAGTAAGTGTCTATTTAGTAGTACCGATGATAGATGGTGATATGATAGGGCGTCATTAATGAAATACTAGGGAATTCCTAGATTCTCAACATCGTGTTATTCGGAGAGATTCATCCTTGAAGATCTTGGAAATAACAAACTTTTGAGAATTTCCGAATTCAAAAGTTAAAAGACATACGGAATATACAAGAAAAATATCGTTTGACCTAAAACTATTGCTATAAACTATTTAGTCTAGGTCTTTGTGTATAAGAAGTCATGAGATCTCTAAAATACCGGGAAAAGGACGATTTTGCTAGATTTTGCGCTTTCATCCAATAGTTCTTCTTCTCTCTAACCATTTTTGCTGGTAGTGCTTTCAAGAATCTATCAAAGTCACGCTATCACCAGCCCCATGCATTGTTAATTTCAGAGGGAGTTTAGGCGGGGTTAAAGGGCATTTTATTGGGTCTCTTTTTTCCTCGAAAACATCGAGGAAGTTTTTCTTTAAACTAAAATACATTTATTTTAAATAAAATTTTAAAAGATGGTCAGTGTACGAAGGCTAATATTTGAATACATGAGATCAAAATCATATATAACTGAATATAAATAAATAGAAGTCACTGGTAAAGCACTCAGAAAGATAGAAGACCCACAAGATCCTACTAGCCTAGTAAACGGCAGGTTCGAAAATTTACTCAGGTGTAATTTATCAATTTTAGGTTAGACGTTGACTTTTAATCGTTTTGGCCTATGAGTTACGACCGGCGTTTTTACAAGGTATGATCATTTCTGACATGAAATTTATAAGAGTTTATCAAAATGGCAAAAAAATCAACTCAAAACCTGGAATTGAGCTAAAATATAAATAAAGGACTTGAAAATCGATCATTCTGAAAATGTGCTCTAATGATAAATGCTTGTAAAGTATGTTTTTTCTCGAAATAATGTTAATGCTAGATAAGGATGCATTATTAACATCTAGCGATAGAGCAGATTTTCAAAAGATCGATTTTCTAGTTATTATTTGTTAATGCTAAATTTTAGCAATTGAATCATTTACTAGGCTAGTAAAAATCAGGTTCAATATACGGTAAGCTGACACAGTTGTCCCTTTCTTTAAGAAGGCAGATGTTAAGTATCGAGGATCTCTGGTAACGATGATTTAAGAGAAGTAAAAATGTGGCAATTAAATAGGTCTCTAACTAACATATGTTAAAAAGAAAACATGTTAACATAATAGTGTAGCGTCAACGGTAAGATAATATTAGAGGTCTCGAAAATTCATCAGTTACTAACGAGGATCTCACGATAATTGAGTATAATTTGATCAATTAAGTCATACTTAAGTACTCTAATTAAAGTTAATTAAATCTGACTTAATTGCAAGTATATTATTCTTTTAATAAGGCACGGGCAACGAATTCATTAGACAACTGTGTAACAAAGCTACCAAGTTTGGAAAAGGAGACGACGCGTTATCTGATTTTGCAGTGTAAGAAAGGGAAAATTTTTGAATCATGATGTTAAATTAGCATATTTCTAAGAAACCAAGTAATCTTTTGTCTCGTGAGATTTCAATATTTCTTAGATTTATGCTATTTTTGATCATAACTTAGCATTTGTTTGCTCAGATAACGCATGGAGAAGAAGATAGCTCGTAAAATAGTAAATAAGAAAAATGAATCATGGAGTAATAATCTTAAAGCACATACCGAAGCGGTAAGATCGTTAGGTGTGTTGATTTGAAATGTACTCAAATAATGCAATTTAAATAAGGACATCTTAGAAGGCAAGAGTTTAGAAGTCAATAAATTAAATTATACATAAATCTAATAATTTAAATAGTCAAAATGACTAGAAGATGGACTTTTCCATTTTTCGCTGCTCGGCAAGCTGAAATTGTTTATTTGATTATTTATTTCAAGAGATGCGATGATTCATGCAACTAATAATCTAGGTTTTAAATATATGACACACAAAATATATTTGCAATATATATTTTAAATATACTGCAAATGTATGTAATGACTAACACAACCACTCTTTACGATATATTTATTCATATACATTCAAAAAGTTATGGAAATACTAAAATAAAGCGCATAAGATGAATGATATTCGCAATAAATTATATGGTCAAAGAATACAATTTAAATTATGATATTAGAGCTATCACAGAACTTATAAGATGCCTTAGATTTATGCTTGTTCGCGAATAGAAACTAAACCGATTTTTTGAAAGATGAACTGAACTTTCGCAACCAGGGTTTGCATCGACTAAACTTCGAACGTCTTGCAAGCGATACAGAAGCTCGCGGGTGACAAATTAGATCTTTAGAAAGTATATGGGAATAAAACAAAGGCCCTAGAAAACCAACTCACGACACGATATGAAATAATGCCATACGAAAATTCCAAGGGATTGAAAAATTGATGTCTTCGACCTCAAAAAGCTTTCAAAGCCCCTACACCACTACTACGGAAAGTTTTAATGAAAATGCTGAACGCAATACCGGGAAATTTTGTTGGGTTGAAAATTGGGATTTGGTCCGAGAGAACATTGGTCCGAAAATCACTGATTTCCCGCGTTGAAGCCCAGGGCGCCCAATAACTTGTTTTTCAGGCCCGAGGTCGATTGGCTGGTGGTCATCCTTGACATTTGCGATGCGATCATCGATTCGTCGATGGCGGACCCGGTCGCTCCGGCCGCGACCCCGATGCCTCGCAGCGCGTCCTGCTGAAATACGAGGATTTCACAAACAGCGGTCAGGTTTTAGCGGACTCTAGCTTTCTTTGTTCTACAGAACTCTGCGGAACAGACTTTGACAGGTCCTGGATAGAGCTCAGTATCTAAACCCTATCCAGGTCTGACTTTAAATGAAAGACGAACACCAAGTCATGCGACACAGAGTTACAATATCAAAGTGATCATGCAGTGAATCCCAAATCACAAAAATGAGTGCTCTAACTGAAAATACCCCCAGATTCAGCTTATAAGGATGAATTGGGGCTTTCAAATCGCGAGGGCGTGCAGGGTCTGACCTTCAAAGCATCAGCTCGCTCCAAAAGCCGAAGCATTCGCTCATGCTGCGCGCGGTCTTCCTCCTAGAATCCAAAAGCGTCGAAAATTGGATACTTAGAAATCAAAAAGTGCGTTTCTGTGAGTCAATAGACGATATCGGTGACTTAATGATCTAATCTACTTATTTGTGAGTGATGGGCTAAAATGAAACTTATGCAGTGATATTATAGAAGAGAAGTGATGATGACAATTTCTAGCTACGTTTTTTTCCGAAAATAGTGGGTATTGATTAGATTAGATTGTGATATAATGCCGTGGAACATATATTTATGTTAGAAAGGCACTATGATGATGTTGAAATCTCATAGAACTGCAATTTCATGAAATTTCAGATGTTGAGAGCATACTGCAATCGTGCTCAAAGTCATCTACAAATCTACCAACCTTTCCTGAATCTACTGGGACAATCACAGGGGAACATTCAATACGTATGAGGGTTAGGAATGAAATATACAAAAATCTTTAGAAATATAAATTCAGCAAATGATCCAATGACCGGTGCGCAGAAATTTCTAAAGACTCGGATTTCAACCATAACATTGGAAAACATGACAGTAAGTTGAATTGTTAGGTGCGACTAGACTAATTTAAATCTAGGGGAGTTTGGGTGTGTGTTCGAAAATTTTCTCAATTCAAAAGATATATTATATTCATATAATTGTTTGGCCCTTCCGGGTAAATTTAAAGCCAAGATCCCCCAGATCTGCTGGAACACAACACGACTACGACAAAAGACGGGTAATGACGTTACGGACCTGTTTCTTGGCACGCAACGCGACGTCCTCGAGCGTTTCAGCGGCTTCGTATTTTCCCTGACGACGATACAGCGCACCGAGGTTCTTCAGGGTTGTGGTGACGGTTGGGCTGAAAATACGATAATCTAGATCCAGTTACATTTTATTGATAGGGGTTACAAATAACTGAATGTTAATCTAATGCCTTGAAAGTCTATTGTTTACATTATAAATCTTATCATTACACGGAATTCGTGATTTTCGTAAACGTTTCAAGAACTTTCACAATATTTCGCTATATAAACTTGCTCGACGACTTGTTGTATTCGAGTAGAAAATATAAAATCACCAACCTATCAACTCTAGCAGCTTTCATGAAGCTTGGTTGATCCAGCAGTGCCTGAGTCGGTTCACCCTTGCTCTTGTTCTCCTCGCGATCCTCTGCGATCTGCCAGATCGGTTTGTTTTCAGCGTTGATTCTGCCGTATTCACGCTCATGCGCACGGGTCAGGATCTGTTTGTAGAGCTCTTCGGCTTCCTGAACAATTTTTCTTTGAAGTTCTCAAGTCCAACAAATTAACAATTCGAGCACTCAGGATATTGCCAGGTGATGCTTATTGTTTGATATGTAACGATATATCGGAAGTTTCAGACGAGTTAATAGTTGCTTACCTTGTACTTTCCTTGCTTCAGGTAAGCAGAGGCCAAATTATTCTTCGTCTTGGCTACGTTCAGATCATCCGGGCCAAGTTTGGTTTCGTAAATTTCCAGGGCTCTTCTGAAAGAAAGAACCATTTGAAATTTGCTCGTTCAGGTAAAGTTTTGCTACTTACTTGTAATATTTCTCGACTTCTTCATATTTTCCCTGATTCTGACAGAGCAATGCCAAATTGTTCAACTGCTTAGCGACATCGGGGTGGTCGTTGCCAAGAACCTTCTCTCTGATCTCCAAAGCACGCTTGCACAGTGGCTCAGCTTCCTTGAACTTTCCACGCTTTCCATAAAGGACGGCCAGATTGTTGAGGGTTGCTGCGACCTGAAACAAATATTGCTACTTTAGTGGCGTTTTTACTCGACTATACTATAATATGTACTTAAAATCGATTTTAAATTTTCATGAAAACATTTGAAACCTACCGCTGGGTGACTCTCGCCAAGACACTTCTCTCTGATGGACAGAGCTTCGTTCAACAAATTTGCTGCTTCCTTATACTTGTTCTGATCTCTGCAATTTCAAACTACGAGATTGTTTTTTTCCGATCACTGATACCTGTAAACCAGCGCCAAGATATTGAGCATGGTAGCGACATCGGGATGGTCGTGACCGCTCGTCTTCTCGAGGTCTTCCAGGGCCTGTTTGCACAGAGGTACGGCAACTTCATAACGGCCTTGCGAGGCGTATTGGATGACCTAAAACGAAATTTTTATTAGGGATAAATTACTTCGCCAATGTTCGTTTTGCAATTTCAGAACTGTGAAAGCACGTCAAATTAAAACGAAGTGATACTTTCTTTGATATCGAGTCCTGCTAAACGTGCTTACCAAATTATGCAGGGTTCTGAGCCTCGCAGGAATCTCATAGCCGACATTCGCCGATGCTGCCATCGAGTGGGCTGGAGTGGGTTGAGCGAACTGACTGGTGTTCAAGTCCTCTTCATCTTCGGGTCCAAATCCGAGCTCTTGCAGGGTCTCATTCGTGGTCGGCTGATGGTTCGAGGACTCGACGATCTTGTTGTCAGCGGGTAAATCGTCGTCGAACTGCTTGATGGAAGCCATGTACTTGAGGTGTTTCACTTCTTCCTCGAGTTGGGCGACTTTCTGAAAAATGGTGTGTTTAAGATTTTCGAGATTAATACTCAGACTTTGTAAGTTAATCCTTTGACGGTAATTTGTTAGAAATATTTTATTGTCTTATTCTCTTCTAAATACCTGTTCGCTCTGCTGCAACTTGGTCTGCGTGCTGCTCAATTCGTCTCTCAACCAAGCATTCTCCTGGCAAAGTCTTCTTCTCTGAGCATGGTGCTTCTGTTTTTCGGCTTCCATCGTCTGGATGTGATTGAACACGGCCAACATCATCTGGAGTTAATTGAATAACTATTTTAATTATGGCAATTAAATTATTACCGTAGTTTCTTCACAACCAGCGACGATCGAGTTGAGATTTTCGTTGATCTGATTGAACTTCTCCCGAGGAAGAGGCGCCTCATCGGGACGGACGCCTGAATTTTGGACATGAAAATTGTTGAATAACGCTTTAAAGAATTGCATGAATAACGCAGCTTCTAAAAATCGATTATTGACGTAATGTTGTCGACGCTAACATTATTTATTATTAAATTCCAAATGTTTCCAGAAAGTACTTGGTTCAATGCGATTTATATTACATTTAATTCAGCTGAGAGGTCGTTGGTATTAAAATACGTTGCTTATGAATTATAAAATAACCTTTAATGCTAGTCTCTAGCGTGTTAGCAATTGTCTGGTGTTCCTCTTTAAGCGCTTCGAGGCCCTGCTGGACGGTCCTCAGGCCAGTGGCCACGTCCTCCTGCGACATGTTCGACATCCTCGCTAGCGACTCGATCTTACGCCTGAAATGATTAAATAGCAAAAAAAAAGATAATTTAAATATATATTTTAAATTTTTAAATAGAAGATCGAGCACATTAAATTATGAGTGTGCAGATCCTAATCGAGCTTATGATTAAAGTTAGCTAAATTTAAATATGCTCTAAAATTTCTTATGTGGATAGCGCATTTTTCAAATTGTTGGGATTTTATTTTTAGGCGCTAATGATAGAATTTACCATTGCTTAACCAGGAACATGATGGTTGTTTTAAATGAAGGTTAGAAATTCTACATAGATGGCTAAAGTCTCACGAATTTCGCAATCGAGGTCTGGGAAACTAGCAGACAGGGACTCTAACGCTAAGGTGCCCAGAAGCAAATTATGGCCAGAGAGGCGAGAGCGTCGATATCCTTAACCATAGAACGAGGGCAGACGCACAGAGGAAATTGAATTTAGTGCATTGAGAGGTCTATATTGCGCATGGGCACAAATTGAATTTTCTAAACGGCTTTTGGAGAGCGCATAAACGATTCGGGTTCTTCAAAATCGCTTAGGGGAAATCTCAACTTCAAAATTTCGAAAAAAAATTCTTTAGAGCTTTTGAAACTTCTTATATAATTTTGCAGAGCTCGACCTGAGAGACGAAATGGTGTAAAGTTTATTTGATTTTGGATGGAATTTTAAAAAGCTGTAAGAAAATAAAATACTCACAATTCAAATCAATGTCAGGTAGAGAGACGAATGTATAGAAAGGAAGAATGGAAAGAACTGAAATTGGTGACTAGTGCGCTGTGCAGTGGAATAGAAGAAAGAAAGCGGACGGAAATAGCGCTGAAATTTTGGAGAGCGAAAGAAAACGCGCCAGAGGCACGCGCAATAAAATGAGAGACGCAGAGAAAATGGGTAGTTAGGGAGCGAAGGGAATGAAGAAAGCACAGAGAAATCGGCATGGTTAGAGAGAGATCGATGTGGCTGCGCAGAGAGAGAAAGAGGACAAGAAATAGAAAGGGAAATTAGAAACACAGGTGAATCACCAGCAAAGAGTAAATAATTTAGAGCGAGAAAGGGCACAATTGAGTTGCGGGAGATAGTTTTAAAAAATTCCTTTTTGAGGAAGATATTGTTGAATTGGCTCATAACCATTAAATAAAGAATAAGTTGATGGTATTTACTGGTGAATGCCAATATTTTTCGAGATATGCTTCAAATTAAATAATTGCAAGGCAAAGTTTTTTTTCTCTATAGTGGAGTATTAGGAGAAATATAGTTTAAAAACAAATCTGCTTTACAATTTATCGGTGATATGAAAATTTAAAGGCTGTATTGTATACGATATTGGAACTAAAAATACCTCTAACATTTCCACTCTTGTACTAGGATTAATTAGGTTTCAGAGGTTAGAAACTCTTGCTCTTTTCGGGGCATAATTCTTCAGTCGTCGAGAAAATACGAGCCAAGAAGCCTCGGGACGAAGCGAGAGGGGAAGAATGCAAATGAGAATTCTTGAGTGAGGTGAGAGAGTGAAGGACATAAAGAAAGTGGAGAGAATGAGGGAGCAAGGGAAATGGAGAGAACGAACGAGATAGTATTATAAATGGAGAAAATAAGGAGAGGAAAAGAAAGGATAGTGCAAAATATTGAGAGAGAGAGAAAAAGAAATCAATGCATAGGTGTGAGCGGAGCATACATTGTATAAGAAGTAAGCGCTACCTAATGCGACAAATCTCAGACCTCAAGGGACATGTAAATATAAGATAATCCCCACCTAGACGGACTACTTATTAGCATACATTTATATACTAAAGGATCTTATTATATACACTATGATGGTAGAGGTGGTAAACATGGCTATTTTTAATGATATCACACCTTTAAGGCACGATGATATCCACAACGTCTTAAATTAGTATAAGAAATTATTTGAAATATATGTAAAAATGAAAATATAACTTACTGCCGATACGCTTGCATCGTGGAACCCAATATACTGCTCATCATTTGTAGGCTTCAAATTTTTAGCGAACCGTAGAAAATTTTTTATAGATAATCAAGCTAAGCATTTGTCTGAAATATATCTCATTTTAAATAGAGACACAACATAAACAGGAAATATAAGCGAAATATGGGAAGCGTATCTCGAAATTTCTTCCGAAAATCGAAGGTTCTTTCCCAAGAGACTCGAAGAGGGGTTCAGATTTGAGAAAATATGAAATCCGAGATAAATTTGATTGACGATTATTAGATTTAGAATTTAGCTAGAAATCGATATCTTAAAGTCACGCTATATGTAAGGAGTTTAGATAGTTAAGTAGCTTTCACGAAAAATTTCGTATGCAACGCGCATCTTCGGAAATTATCTGCCTAGAATAACAAAGTAGGATCAAATTTGGCGGAACGTCTTGAAGAATAACAAACTTTCTGAGTTTTTCCCCTTTTGGAAGAAAGAGTGGCTAACTGTAAAAGACGATGACATTTTCGTACAATAGGAGCTAATTTTTCGAGAAGAATAGGAGAAGAAAGCTAATCAAGTTTGAAAATTTTGGAGTCGAAGTTCAAAATGTGAAATAAAATGAGTGAAAATGACATAATAATTCGTAAAAAGTGAAAAATCATTAGCACTGCCCCTGCAAAATTCACTCTCTATCAGCATCGGATTTCGAATAATGAGACAGAAAGAGGCGAAAAGAGGAGGATTCGAAGAAAGACTATGGAAACTCGAGGACGCGAAGAGAAAACCGCAGCCGAAAAATTTGATCTAAGAAACCTGAGCTTTCGGGATGGCTAATGGTCGAAACATAAGAAAGAAAAGAGGAAGAGAATCTGTTTTAGAATGGATTTTTGGAACTCCAAAAAGTTTCTAGAATATAAAATATATTTTCAGAATATAAAACTAAGCGTCTAGAAAATAGAATGGTAGTTCTAGAGCGACTAGAAAGTTTCTCTCAATTTTAAGAAGTAAATAATGTTCCAGTTCGTTCCAGAATCATATGAACACCGCTCCGCTTTTCTAACCTAAAGACATAATCCAGTTGTAGTATAATGAACAACACGACGATTAGCATTTACTAGCTTTGTGTCACAAGTATTCGTTTCTCTTAGCTCTCTCAAAATAGAATGCTAATATTTGATCTCCAACGGATGATTTATTATCTCCTGACACATGTAATTTATCGAAAATACGAGCAGGAGAAAGCTTATGTCAGAAACACTTAGGCGAAACGAGCTAATTATGGAAAATTACTAGTTTTTAGATTCGGCATACAATGGAAAAGTGAAATTATCTAAAGTGATGTAGTTTGAAATTCAAAAATTTCGAAAAATTTAGGAAACATGAGAAATTAGTCATTTTCAATTGCAGAAAATGGAAGTGACGAACTAAAGAACATTTTATTTAAATCCAGACTAAAAACTCTGAACATTTCGGACTAATTTATCCTTAGCAAAGTTTAAAAGGATGCGAAATGCATCTGTAACTTTCTGAAAATAATCTATTCTTCTGACTTGCTAAGGAATGCATGAAGAAGAATGTATTTAGAGCATAAAAGCATATGCTCGAAAATAACGCAGGAAAATGAGAGAGGAAGAAGAAAACAGAAATTTAAAACGACGCAAATTCGATGTTTAGTGGAAATTGTGGCTATGAAACCGAGACTCAGCTGGTCATAATGGAGCAGGTTTAGAAGAATGAGATTTTAAAATAGCGAGAATAGCGAGACTCCAAAAGACAATGAAGCATTGTATCACGGAATCTAGCAGATTGAAATGTGAATTTCAGATTCACATTATGAAGAAGGTGTATAATAGAAATTTTTAAATGAAGTTCAATATGCTTCAAAAATTTGAAATGATCTATATTCTTCTGAGATTCCAAATAGATGCTGCAATTACGAAATAGTTGAAAGATTGGCGAAATAAGGAAAAGCCTTGCCATATAGAGGCAGAGAAAAGAAGAATGTAACAAGATGACCATCGATTCTGCATCTCTTTTATGTTCCCTCACTATCTTTTTCCTCCCGCGTTCTCTCTCTCCTTTCCCTTCTATCTCTCATTTTTCTCCCTCTTTAGATGGAAGAAGATAGATTGAGCTTCTTCCTTATTCCTTAGTCTAATGAATTCCCTTGAGCCCCAATTGGACTCTGTCCATTTCCCTTTGAAGAGAAATGTGTCCGACACTTGCAAACAGCAAATTAATAGCCACGCCCACTTTTAATTAAGTTGAATTGAAAATGAGGTACTTGAGAATAAGATGGGAATGTGGAATATATTGGATTATATGTTTCAATATTTAGAATATTAGACTAAAAATTTAACCAAATAACTGCTGCAACGTTGTAGATGAAGATTATTAACTTGATATTTATAAAATAAATTTATTAAAATTCATAGAATTTCAATTGTATTTGAAACTTAGAATCATATATCTGTGCAACGCTGAATCACATAAATTCCCGTCTTGAAAAGGTGTATGAATCATTTCGGTGTGTATAATAACAGAAAATTAAAAAATATTTAGATTTCAAGCACCACAAATTTAGCTATACTTGGCTGACTCTACCGCCTCGTCCTCTTGCGCTATTATCATAGGGTCTTGCGGCGGTTTTACGAGACGGGACTTGGGGTGGTCCACCTGTAACTTTACTCTTCCTAATTCAGGATTTTCTTCACCTACTGATCGACGTCTTATGGCTATGACTATACGGAGGTCCATTCGGGTTGAAAGTATCCTGCTGAGGACCAGCTTGGTGTGAAGAAGACGGAAGTAGAGGCGCTCCTCCAGCCCAACTTCGACTCAAGGTAGGATTCGGATGGTTTGCTGCAGAATTTTATTTTCCGATATAGAGACTGTGCCTGTACCATCATCCGAATTCGACACGGCAGAAGAAGGCTCCGAGTCAAAAGCGTAGTTCGCAGCAGCGCTCATCCGACTCATCGGCGTTTCATAGGCCGGGAGTGATCCGTGTGCAGAGTGCTGTCGAGCGTAGAACGTCGGAGAGTGGATGGATGACGATCCTGGGGGATTTCATCTGCATTTTTCACACAACCGTTAAATACCATATTCCGTTGAGATGGTGTCATTCGACATGATGCTCAGAGGACGAGTGTTGTTGTAGTCCTGCATGATTCGGGCGTCAATTTCTTCTCGAGTTGGCTAAATCGGGCTATTTAATGAAAAAAGTGAACTCTGCTTACCAGAGGTGGTGGCTTCGTCTTTTCCTTCCTCAACGTCCTCACAGACGGCCTCGGAGGTGACCGCTGGCCCACAGCGCCTATGGACTTGTCTAAATTCTTCTCAAAGGTAGATTTCTCCTTTTCGAAGTGGTTACCAAATGGAACTTTCGGAGTATTTGGCTTCTCGAATCCTCCGAAAGACTTGGCTGCGTGCATTCTCAAAGTCTGCTCATTTCTGGCGATGGAACTCGCTGCTGCAAGCTCGCTGGAGGTGCTGTCCTAAGATCGCAAGGTAAATTATTCCCTAGTTTAACAATATGCCTGAGAGGTCCCAAATGCTTCGTTGTCGTAGAACCCAAAGTATGACGGGAAGGGCTTGTCGTCTTGGAATTCACTGTTCTCCCGCAAAGATTCGAATTGTTCCAGGAGAACGGAGAAGGATGGACGAGATTCAGCAGCAGCCTTCCAGCACTCCAACATAATTTTGTGGATTTGATCTGGGCAGTACGGTGGCTTGGAAGGTATGCCTCCGCTCTTGACGTGCTCAGCTATTTGCCGATTTTCCAGCTTGTCATATGGAATTTGACCCAACGAAAGAGTTTCATAGAGAAGAACCTAAAATTTCCGAAAATAATAATAAAGGTCTTCGGGAATAAGGACTCACCCCGAAAGACCAAACATCAGACTTGGGAGTGAACTGCCCGTTTGTTAGAGTTTCAGGGGACAAGTGTCTCAATAAAGGCGAATTCACTCCGCAGACGACTCCCATGTCGTTGCTGTAGGCGCCTTTGGCGAACCCAAAGTCGCCCAGCTTGGTGATCAAATTATTCGACTGTTTGCTGATGAGGCAATTCTTCGCGGCGATATTTCGATGGACATGCTTGTTCATTTCGAGATAGGCTGCTCCTCGATTGACGTCAATGATTATGGACAGGAGATCGCGTAATGAAACTTCGGATGCGGTACTATCAGTTGGTACGCTGAATAAAATAAGCTCCGAGGATAAGATAAAAGATAAACTTTTCATAATTAATAGTCGCAACTTCGGTAAAGAGAAATTTCAAGTAAACAACTAAGTTGTACCTGCTCCTTAAGAACGTCAACAAATCTCCACAGTCCATGTACTCGGTGATCAGCAGCTCTGGAATAGTGTTCAAGCATACTCCCAGCAGTTTAACGATGCTCGGGTGGTCGAAATTGTTCATGAGAATGGCTTCCTTCAAGAAGTTCATCTTTTCTTGAGCGGTGTGGTTTGGATGAAGCTTCTGAAATGTAAATTTAAAAAAAAACAAACAAATCAAATAACGTTCATACTTTCACAGTGATTTTGGTTTCTCTATCTCCAATTACCGGTAGACTGCTAGCTACTCCTTCATGGACGTCACCAAAATTGCCAGTAGCCAATTTCCTGCCGATTTCAATACATTCGACTCTGGCTGCAGGTAGATCTAAAGTTTTATCGAGGTTTCCTTGATGCTTGAATTTTTGAACGCACTTTTTAGCTCGATGCTCATCTCGTTGCTCATCGCCTCTGTGCCATTCTGCTTGAACGTCGTCATTTTCTCGAGATTGATGCAATTCATTTCTTCCTTCATCGCCTTCTTCTTGGCCTCGGATCGTCGACGGTATCGCACTAGGTACTTCTTATTTGAATTCTTGAGGTTCGAACTTACAGAGTAGACAGCATATAAGGAAAATCGCGATTAGCATGAATATCGAGCACAGAACAATGTAAGTCGTAAGACTGATTTGAGTGTTGTCCTCTTCAGTCACTAAAAGGATAAGTTTCAGTTTACCTCGGGATTCGTCCCATTTATTTTTATAGTTCCTTATAATTTGCCTGAATAATCCGTGCATCCGTAGGCCCCAAATCCTTCCGCATTTGCAGCTCTGACTCTGAACTCCCACTTCGCCTGGTCTTGATTGCTCTTCGCTGGTCGCCACCAGTATCGCCAGTCATCCAACCCTCGTTCGGCTATCTCCCATTCGGAGGTGTGGTTAACTCGACGCTAAAATTGGACCCTCTTCGTTTCATCAACATCTCTAGTACCTCCACAGCATAGCTCGCTATTGGAGATCCACCATCGCTCGCCGGAGCCTTCCAGGTCACATTCCATCCGCCGTTCTCGAATACCGACGCCACATCCAAGGGCTGCGTCGGCACCCCAGCCTTCGTCTTCACTTGCTGCTGCACTTGGCAGTAGTTCTCTTTGTAGACTCGAACGTTTCCGCCATAAGTATATTGTCCAGTGTACAGGGCTACGTATCTGTAGTCGTAAGAGGTAGCCGCAAAAAGGTCGTTTAGCGGTACTGAAAGGATAAGCTTCAAACGAGAAGGCATTCAAGGTGATACTATAGACAGTAGGAGCAGACGGCGCAAAACTTCCATTCGGAGGAATCATCCATTCGCCATTTCCAGCCTGACGGTACTTGACGGATATTCCAGCTGGTGGTTGGTCAGCTTGAAGCAGCTTCCAGATGAGCATGACGGACGACCCTGTCACGTTCTCAGTCACCAAGATTCCGGGGATGTCGAAGGTTTTCGCGTTTGCCTGGATTTGATATTATTGAAAACATGACAAAATCGGAATTATTGGTTGGTTCATAAAATCTTTCAAGTTTTCATGAAACCACTACCTCAGAAGATACTGCTTCGCTATCCTCCAAGAACTGAGCATTCAAGTGAGAAACGTGAATTGCCGTGACCTAAAACATAAATCATTTAAAATTAAATAACATAAGGCGAGGATTACCCAGAACTTGTAGTTCTCTGAAGGCCGTAGATTAGCGATCTTGACTCTGCAAGGATCAGCAGAGCAGATTGCAAAATCGGTAGTGGTATTCAGAAAGCCTCCATCGGTATATGGTTGGGTTGCAATTGAGGATGGTGCAGTGAGGGTAGAAGCTTGCTGAGTTACCTATGATCAATTCTATTTGAGATGTTTTCCCTCTATTTTTCAAACTTTATATTTGATTTCAGCTATCGGCGCATTCAAAGTTTCTGGAAGCTTCCAGTAGAGATAGACAATATCAGGAGCGATTGGTATGGCTTGAGCCTCCCTGGGTGCTGAGGGGTAGCCGAACCTAAAAATCGACTTTTATCGAGAAAAATCACCTTCAAACCCCGTTCTGAAAGGCTTGCCAGCTGACACGCCATTAGCTGGTGAGTATCGGTTGAGCCAAGCTACTGTGACGTCGTAGTCAGTTTCTTTGTCCAGGTTTCCATTTTCAACGTGAATGATCTCCGTGAAGGATCTGACGTGCTTGACTTTGTCCGTGTTCCTTCTCGTGAAGTAGACGTCGTATTGAGTTTGTGGCATTGAGACGTTTGGGCAGGATGGAGGCATCGTGGGTTTGTCGACGTTGAGCACCGATCCGGTTTTGCCCTCGTTATTGATGGTGAATTGAATGGCGGATGAAGGAGGTAGTGTGAAACAGGCGCGATCTTAATTCTGTGGTCATATGTAATACTCGGGAAAGCAACTCTCACAAAATTGTTTCTCCTCTCAAACAACCCTTTGAAACCTACCCGGATAAGGCTGACTGCTCTGACTGACAGCTAGAATTTGTCGGAGAGGTGGATTCGAGATGGCGATCTGACCAATGGACTCTGTCCCGTAGATCAGCATTTCCGTCGAGGTGACGAAGACGAATAGCTTGTCTGCGATTGCAAACGCGGACATCGACTTCAGTCCCTTCTCTCCGAACTTGTTCCAGTCGATGCGATATTCACTGCAGTTGTAATTCTCCTCGACGTCCACGATTAGCATTCCGTTCCAGGTCAAGGCGTAGATTTTGGGAGAGGCAGCTCGGTTCCAGGCGAACTCTAAGAATTTGGTCTTGAAAATTGTGCGATCTCGAATATTCTACCAGTCATCATCCAAGCTACCGTCTGACTCGCCAGACATGGAACGGTTAGCGCCAAATTCGCCTCGAGTTGTTTATGTAGGTTCAGAGAAAACAGGGAACCGTTTCGCGTCAGAAGATAAGCAGTGCTGGAACGAGTTTCGAACGAATTGAATAAATTTCTGATATCCTACTTCTTGAATGGATCGAACGTCAGCTGCTTCGCGTCGGCAGCGCCAGAGGATAGGTCTATCAAGAGTTGTGGGGTTAAGGTTGTCGTCGTCAAGAACGCGTCCAGTGACAGTTGGTATAGCGCCATTCCAGAAACGAAGAGCAAGCGATTCCCCACCCAATCAGATGTTATAGCGTCGATCTTTTTGATGTCTCCTCCGATAGTGACTTTGTGGACAGTGTTTTCAATATCGCTTGTGTCCATTTGGACGAGGAGTGGGTCGGCACTCTCAGCCTCCTTTCTGACAGCGAACAAATCATTGCCGATGTAAGCGATCGCTTCGTACTCCATCTTAATTGGACATTTTCGCGATAATTTTCAACAAAATATTACCCTGTCGACAGTGGCGACTTGTCGGGATTCACGCTTTGGCGGCTCATTGTGGGAGATATTGGTGATGGAAATCAAAGCGTTCGTGGAATCGATGGCAAACAACCTGACGAGAGGACGGAGTTCTGAATTTCGGTTCTTCAAACCAACTTTTTAGCCAGACTTACCGCTACTGTCAATCGAAACTTCAGGCGTATACGCCCCAATGTTGTTCGGCTCGTTCGAAGCCGCCACAGAGCAAGTTACTTTCCCGCTCTTGACAGCGAAAGAGTAGTGAGTGATACTAGAGCTCAAAGGACCCCCAACTCTAGTGCCGTCTTCTTTCGTGCAGTTGACAGTATACTGAAATGGCGATCCATTCCATTCGTCCGGTGCAGCCCAGAAGAAGGAAATGATCGCCCTTGGCCCGTCCACGGTCTTTTGCTGAGTAGCGTAGATGCGGGTATCTGTGGGAACAGTAGGTGGCTTTATTGGGGCGACGAGGCCAGTCTTGTTCGTAGAAACAGTGTTCCATGCAGAGAAAGCTGAATTTGGTGCATGTTTCAAATAGTAATTTGATGTGATAAATTGAAAGTATGAATGTTGATAGAGTTCTTTAGTTTTTCAATAATCTCACCCTGAATTTGAACAGAAAATTTTTGGGCACTGTTCCACTTCTGTAGCACTTCTGGTGGGATCGTGTAATGGTTGTTGATGGTCGCATTGACTTCCCCTTCACCATTCAACTTATCACGGTAGAGTTTTATCTATTTTTTTGTTGGAAATTTTGTGTTGAAATTTTTAGATTGAGTACCTTGTAAAGCACTTTTCCGCTGGTGAGATTCGGCTCGATGCCCCATCCCAGTTCGTCCTTCGATACATAACCGATCGTGATTTCTTCTAAAGTCAGATTTTTGGACCTTCCAGAAGATGAACGATATACTATTGAATTCGAATAAGTTGTCTCCTTCAGTAGGACGGATGCTCTCAATATCGTCAACCACCAAACTATCCAAGTGAATGTTGACATTTTGCAGGTTTTTCTCACAGAAGCCCATCTTCCCGGTCTTCGTCACGAAGAATAGCTTTTCCATGGCGATTATGATCGATTTGATTCTAAAAGTTGTCTTTTATCGTGAATTTGGATATTTCTTCTTACGGCGGTAAATTGTCACTCTCAGCCAGCTTATGTGGGGTTCGATCAGCTTGGTTCGCTTCAAATAGAGAAACAGTGCCGTTCCGAGACTGGGTGATAAAGTAGACCTGACCACCAGTGTCATCAACCGATAAACCAATAACTTCAGCGCATTCCTCTAGTGGTGCTGAGCAAGAGTAGTATCTGGAAATTTTATTGTGTTGGCGACTATTTCAGAAGCATGCTCATGTTCAGAACAAATGATTATTCGGAAGTTTCAGTAGCAATTAAATAATCAAATTTCTTACTCATAGTCAAAAGTTCCAGCCAGCCTATAGGATATGACGTGATACGGAGTTGAGAACACCAGGAGAGCCCTAGATGGCATCAATGCCAGAGAACTCGCTGTTATGGAGTCTATCAGCGGGGTTGCAGTGTTGAGGTCAGAATTTTTCCTTCGGTAGATTGAGTTCTGGAAGCCTATCGATGTTTTTTTAATAAATTAAAAGTTACAGATTGTTCTGCGACATAATAGACATTGTGAGTGGTATTGTCTACAGCGTACAATGTATCTGAGACTAGATGGGAGACGCTTCCTGAATTCGCATTTTTTAAATATAGAAACGTGCTTTTCAATTAACTCAAAAATCTAATAAACCTGAGCAGGTTTTGAAACTTACCCACACCAACATTTTCCTGTACCTCTCCCAGAATATTGTATCCAGTTGTAGTACTACCGGATCGCTTCAAAAAGACAAAATCTTGATTTCTCGTTGGCAAGGCACTAGCGATGGTGGTAATTGGTTCGGAACAGACGTCACCGGAGCAGGCCCTTACTTGAGCGCTGTATTCTGTCGAAGGGATAGCGGCGAATGTCTGAATTTGGAAATCACTACGAGGGTTTTTCCATACTTACAAATTGCTTCAGTGTAGTGTTCGAGGCTAGGATAGTCTCTTTAGAGGAGTCCACTACCGACTCTATCAAAACCGCATAATGGATATGACGCCATTCAGTGGACGCTAAAATTTAAAGCGGCGTTATTTTTGAGGGTCAAGCTTGCCTTGGAAAGGTAATAAAGGAGGTGACGTCCATTGCAACTTGGCGGTAGAATCGGTGCATAGCAGTGTCAGAGAAGGAGGCGAATTGATGAACTTCGACAATTTCTGGGACTTGAAGAAGGTGAAATCCATGAATTTTTGAGTCAGAAGGTACCTAAAAAGTTTCAGGGCTAAATTTTCTGAGATGATTAGTTTTACCGACTGAAGTGTGGGTCGCCCTCTTTGGTTTCATTTGACGATTTTTCGGAGTAGAAACAAATCTGGGAAATTCGAGAAGTTTTTAAAGATAAGAAAATGCTACCTCGTCATTCGGAGTGTCGCCGCACTTTTTCCTGCTCCAAAATATCCGGTTATGGCAGGACCTCATTAGATCGACTTCAGTGAATTCGCCGTCCTTATGAGTGACTTTTTGGGATACCAAGTCCAGAAGAAAAATGGACCCTGAATTTGACAAATCTTTCAAGAAGCTAATTTGAAAGGCACCATTTTGACCAGCCGACGTTAATACCATGTTTTCCAAGTCTATGTCTATTGAGAGGGAGGGACTTATACCTAAATTGTAATACGTATTTTAGTCATTCATTTGTAGTTAAATGGAATACCCGAAATGTCAGTAAGATCTATGAATTCGGCAGGGGCTGTGGCATTAAGACGCCATAACGTAGATCGTTTAATAGTATGATCGGCATTTAAGAGGTAGATGAACCTAGAGAATAATATAGTATTAAATTTTAATCTATCAATGCTATGCATTTATTTGAAACAGTATTAAACTAGTTAACCCGTTAATTGAATCTACGACTAATTGCTTGGCTGGGTTGGCTTGATCAGGATTCGGCACTAGACTACATTCTTTCGACATGGCACATCTAAAATTGGAATTATGATAATTAAATTAGTTATCTGCGTTAATTACCTCACGATACCCTTTTCCTTCTCTACTGCATAGGTAATGTTTTGAACTGGGTCTAAAATTTAAAATAATAATTAGAGAATAAAAATAACCAATACCATAATTAACATAAGAAATGGGTCCATTTTCTTTAGTCGATCGAACCATGAAAATTCGCTCATCCTTCGAGGTTTCATTAGGGTTTTTCGTGGGGTCGACCATGAAAATATTCCCCTTCGAAGTACCAACCAGTAACCGACGATGGTTATTCATACCAGATATAGCTGATTTTTTACTATTTAAAAGGAAAGAAAGATCACGATTTACAAACCTGTAATTTCTTCCCCTTCAGATAGTAAATCAGGGACTTCAAATACAACTGGTGGTTGCTCCATGACGTAGTCTACGCTAGGAGGAAAATGCATCAAATGAGTGGCATTGGCAAGGATGATCAAGTCTTTGTCAGATAAGGAGGGTTCTGAATTTATGGCTAATGGTTAGTACTTCAGGCTGAACTACTATTGAATGCAAATTTTATGTCTGAATCTTGAAAATCTTTGACACATTCATGAAGTTTAGTATATATTTTCAGATATAGTTACAATCACGCCCCGACGATTTATTGAAATAATATATTTTTCTTTAAATAATCCCAAAATTTCACGAAGCGTACCCGAATTCCCAGATATCGTAAAATTCGTCGACTTTTCTTTCAAAATCTTCCCTTCTCCATCCAAAGCCTCAATTTTAAGATTGCAACAATTCGCCGATGACAAATTCGCGAATAAATTGCAGTGGGAGCTAAATTTGTATGATTTTAAATGAGATACCAACGGAAATAATATTTTTCAAAGAGTTATGGGAAATTTTGAAACCTACTTTGATCCTAAATCGAATTTCGATATTTCAGTACCGTCGGTGGAAGATAGAGTTAGTCGGAAGGTGGTCTATAAATTATAAGAAAAATGTCATTTAAAGTTATTTTTAAACCGATCCTAAGGACTTATCGAATGACATAATATTTTAGCCCGTTTAAAATCCTAAAAACGTACCACAACTCCCTTGTACTCCCAGCAAACCAATTGTTTGCTCCCATCAATCTGCATGGATTTCTCGATCGAAATTTGGTTAGGATACAACTCCAAAGGGGTTTGATAGTGAACGTGCTTTGACACTACAACATGATTGTGATAGGCCAGAGCAAGCCGAATTTGAATGTTCGGAGATGATTCTTGAGGCGTGACGACTTCGGAAGACAAAGAGCCGTTGCGAAAGGCCTAAATTTTAGATTAAAATATTAGAATTGTATGCTTCAGAAAATTCATCGAATTTATATCTAACGATTTATTTAGTGAACATCGGAATGACTGTAGTGATAGATAAAATTAATATGCTAAATATTCAAAACCTACCCCCATAGGTAGTGCACTCCATCTCCACCCATTCGAGCCCATCACAGGTTGAGTTTGGGCGAACCACAGGACGTCTTCGGCTGCTACTTCCTGGACTGTAGGCAAATTGCTCTCGGAAAACATCCATTTCAGCCGGAGTCTTTCATCCGCGGTTTCTATCTCAACTCGAGCCTCATTGACGATCGCTAAAATATCAACGCTAAAAAGAATTTAATAGAAGGTCATGGTCTTGTATTCCTATCTAGCTTTTAAAGAGGGTCTTTTATTTATTTTCTAGATCTTTTATTTCCTTACTCTGCAGTTGCTTCATGAACTGACTGAACACAGCCCGACATCCCTGTTCGCAGCTATCAATGGCTAGATTTTCGGAAGTACAAACTGACAAGCACTCTTTGGGGGTATTTGGTGATCCTAAAATTTAATCTGGAAAGATTTTTGAAGTTTGGCTTACCCGTAGGCTCAGTAGGCTCAGAAGTGGATTCATCAGGAGCTTGAGTGGTCGAAGAAGAAGTAGTAGTGGGAATGACTAAACTAGCATCCTTTTCGAGGTAGCGACAACCCGTTTGGCACTAAAACGAAGATTTTTGAAAATTCGAAAATTTTAGTCTTACTGATTTAACCCGACACTGGAAATTGCACTTCTGCAACCATTCCTGGCGCCAAGACGTTTCACCCCGCTCGAGGGGTAGAGCCTGGAATTTGAAAATTACGTTCAGAGAAAGTTATGGATTTAAAAAAAAAAAAATTAAAAAAGTTGATAATTGTATTGTTCCAGTGCGTATTATGATACACCAATCTAAGAAATTAGACATGAATTAATAAGTTTTTAAATATTTTTTGGTATTTAAAATTTTTCAATCTCTAATGACGATTAATTCTCTGGTGATACAAAAATAATAAGTTTCAAAATAATGTGAGATTTTTTGACGCTTCTTAAATGTCTAATTCAGGCCATATTTCAAGCTGATAATAATATTCAACTTTCATACCAAGTTCCGTTCATTGCATTGCTCTTGGCAAGCGTTGACCGCTGCCGAGAGTACGGTAGCCGATTTACATATTACACAAAATTCGAGTAATAATAATAATAATAGAATAGTCTGCTTGATTTTGAACGAAATATCGATTCTCATAAATGGATTAGAGTAGATGATTATCTCTGTCGATTCGTCAAGATATCAGCATCAACGGGTTGTAACATTAATCGCTGCAAGGAAAACCGTGCATCAATTTTGCAAAAGTAAATAGTTCTGCAAAATTAGGACACATTTTTACAGCTAAAACTTGAACAAGTTGCAAAAATGAGGTAAACTTGATCTCCAATCAGAAATTCCGCAGGTAAAATGAAAGATTGACCAATTCGGACGTCGATTGTTTGAAATTTGGCAAAATAGGGTCGAGGAAAGATTATAGGGAAAGAAGAGAGAGGAAAAGGTGAAAATTGAAAAATTCTGATGCTAGACAAACGTTTGGTGACAGAGGAAAGATAGTAGCCAGAGGGGAGAAAGTGTGAGAACGAAAGACAGAAGAAAATGAAGAGAATACAAGGAAGAAAAGGAGAGAAAGAAAGAAAGAAAGCGACTTTCCTTGATACAGCAATAGATTAGACACATGAAATTGACCCGAGAAAGGGAAATATTATATGTCAAAGAAAGAGAGAATACGAAGATGAGTAAAGATAGAAAAAAGTAAAGGTAACGGTCAACTAATTGTTGATTTACAAAATTGGCGAAAAACGTTGAGAATTTATTATGGTTTTTGATTAAAAAAAGGCAGGCCTGTTTAAAGGTAGGATAAGATACGAAATTTTTGCTTAACTACTGAAGAAAACAAAAGCTGATGTTGTCGATGAATGATCACCTGGAATAAAGTAAAAGGGGCACCTTTCTTTCTCTCCCCTTTTTGAGTCATCGTGCGCGCACAGATGAGCATTTGGATGAGCATTTGTTCTTTTCTAGTTCATTTAGTTTCTTTTCGTTTTTCGCGTTTCAAGGATAGTTATCAATAATTAATTTACCATTATCGATAGAGGACAATAACTAGCATGTGTTTGTTGTAAAAATCTCCATATTTTCGATAAGAACAAAGAAGAACGAAAAGAAAGCAGAAAAATCGACGATGAAAATGTCGTCAAATCGATCTGTATACGAGATTCAAAGGAGAAGAGAGAAAGAAACGCGCCTTTTACTTTATTCCAGTTGATTGTTCATCGACAATACGGAAAATTTGTACTTGCTCATAGTTAGACGAGCAAGAAGTATGCAAATTTAGGATTTAACACAGGTACAGGTATGATGTTTCAATGTCTAGGGGTAGCTCTAGTAAAATTTAGAAATGTTGTTGAGTCCAAAATCTAGGCGTTGCAAAATGGTGCACGGTTATTTTTCAGTGTGTTAGAAAGGAAGAAATAACAAATTCAAATTAGAGATTGCCTAAAATAATTTATTCCATCCCTATTTTCAAATTCTTTGATTTTAGATCTGAGAATAATATGGATTTTCTAGGAGAAACAAAGAAATAAAGCGATATATCGATCATTTCTCACTTTACATCGGTGGAGAAACGGGAATTCTCGCTTTGAGAATGAAAATGTGGACGGTCATTCCGCTTGTCACACTGACGTGTGTATTCAATTTTACTCGAGACATTTTCACATGTCTTTTTCCCCCATCCAATTTTTCCTTACTATTTTTAAACCCGCCTTTTTAATGGCTATTTTTTTACCATGATTGATCGCATGTAGCATTATTGAAGAAAAAATGAAATTAAAAGTTTTATTCGGATTCAAATTGTAATAGTTTAAGAGTACCCGCGATTTAGATTGATGTCGATGAGAGATGATTAGGTAATCAGGCTAGGATTGCCAAGAATCATTACGTTAAGGGAAAATTGAATAGGTTTCATAGAATTCCATGATTTAGACAAAGTTAAAATAAATATTATTTTGAAAGCATTAGTAGAGACCACTTTTATGTAGATTCTGTTGAA
>LIAE01008137.1:123823-143254 GCA_002287525.1 Diploscapter pachys | reverse complement strand
ACGGACCCCTGTTTATGCCCCTTTGCTAAGACTTTGGTTTTTGCTGACATTCACTCTTAAATATTTTCATAATAAATTAAATTGTAACTCCTACCTCGGCGGTTTGCTTCATTGTTTTTAATAACTCAGACACAACCTCTTCAATTTGAATAAATTGGCCGTATCCATTGTGAAAGATTTCAACGGAGAATTTTCCCTGTAAAAATAATGAAATATTTGATCACACACCCATTATGTCCTCGCAAACTGTGGGAAAAAAGAAAGGATGCGCCGCCCCTTTTCGTGCAATCTCCCCGGAGCGCAAAGGTACTTATGCAACTTACATTTGGATTAAACAATTTGAAGGGCCATCGTTGCTTATTTAATTTCAACTGTGAAGAATCCGAAGGCTTGCCAATTAAAAGTTTAAAGTCTTTACATAATAAATAAATGAGTGAACGGTTTAAGAATAATGGCTTAGCTAAACATTACCATAGATCAGGTTGCATAATGATGTGTTCGAATTCATATGAATATTACCAACATGGATATCATTATAATCATAATAGACAACTGAAGGTGTATGTGTATACTCTGAATTTTGAAATCACCAATTTGTTTGTTAGGACACATTTTATATAAACCCATCGTTGTTATTTATAATAAGTAAATATATTAAAATATAATCAACCATTATCATTTGGCAGCACTATTGGACTTCCATCCTTGAATACTCCAACACGAGTAAACGTTGTCCCAAAATCAATACTAATCCAATTCATATCGAATTTATTAGCGACCTATAAGAAATAAATTATAGTTCAATTATGAAGAAAGTAATGTAATGAAAAGCAATCGATATGGTTGAAAATCGTAGTACGTTCTGAAAATGGTTAGGGAATTAATTTGTGTTGCGGGAATACCAAGCAAATCGGAAGTCAGGCGGACGAGATTTTCCAACCAATTTATTATCTCAAACTTAGGTAATTAGACTTTTTATTTAAAACCAAAGAAAAATCAAAATCAAAAATAAATCCGGTGAGCAGCAAAGAATGCTGCTTTTATCTTGAGGTAGAAAGCGCGAGAAAGGAGGAAAAGATAACATTTTCTAACATCGGGGATAGGTTCAATCTGAAAACACAGAAACATATGTGATTTTTTACGAAATGAAAAAAGCGAGGGTCACAATTCGCGACACGCTCATCGTACCATTAAAATCAATAGTTATTAAGATGAAATCGTTATTTGCTTCGAAAAGGAATGCTAGTCACTCTTTTCGTACTTTTATCTTTTTTCCTATTTTAACCGATAATGCACGTAATTGATATGAATCTCTTCACCATTTATCATTGCATTCAACTTCAAAGTGGCGATATCAGCATAAAATAGCAAAGAATGTCGAAGCTTTAAGAAAGCTAAATTTTCGTGTTTCGTGTTAACAGCACGATTTTCTTATCATTTTAGCAACATTTTAACTTTTTCTTCAATTTCAGTTGTTCAACTGAGCATCAATAGCTAATTCTTGACGAAATAAAATACAAGCAATACGCTAGGACTGCCAACTATAATTCGATTGAATTCTTATTAGGTATGTTTCTGAGTAATATAAAAGATAATGTTTATAAAGATCGCTATATTTTTAATTATAGAAGGTATATTTCATCATCACACATTGAATGAAATGAATGAAGGTACGGGAAGTATGACTGATAATACTTCGATAGCTGAGAGTGTTCCCTTCTTCTGTACGTCGATTTTACTCTTCTTTTTCTGGCTAATTTTAAAATCTGTCTTTGACGGTATACTATTTTTAGTGTATAACGCTGATGGTCCAGGAATAGTGTGCAAATTCAGCGTCCATAATCACACTGTGACACCAATTGTTCGATTTCTGAGAGGATTTTATCCGACCGATGTAGCAATTAGACCACCAAATGTAAGATTTTAGCATGGAAAGTGGTAGAAATTTCATATAACAAATTATCATAATAAAATGACTATATTGTCAGGCGTATGGAATATGTGGCATTGATGCACAATCCTTCGACATAATAAACCTCGAAACTCGAGGGTCGATAAATGGTCAGGATAATTGCAGTAATTAAAGGGATCTAGATAGAAACTTATAGGCAATAATCCTAATGAGTGGCATACAGGTGCTTGTGTTGCGTACTTCAATTCACGACTCTTCTATATAGGAACTTCCGATCGAAATAATGGAGGATCATTAGTTCAGGTATTGATAAATTTAACACAAGTTAATGAATAACATTAAAATTAGGTCTATAACAACCAAAATGGTGAGTGGAAGCGGGAAATTGATGCACCCTTTCAAATTTATTCACATTCATATCATGCAGTAGTTCATGATGATAATCGCTTGTACGGTAAGTAAACTCTTCTAGCTTATTTTATGAATGCATATTAATGGGTATTTTAATGAAAAAAGGCATTACATTTAAGAAAAAATATAAATAAATCAATGCAGACTCGATAACATTAGCCTATGATTATTTGAAGCCATGTCTTTCTTAGGAATGAACAAATTTGATTATGTTTCAGATAGATAATAATTTTAATTGCAGCAATTGACATAAGGAATAAAAAGTGGGTGTACCATTTACTTGCCGATGAATCTCAATGGACTAAATATGGGGTTGTCAGACAAAGACGTAATGGCTCTGCAATTGCATCATTCAGAGGAAAAATCTTCATATCTGGAGGCGCAGATAGGTACCATATGTAGAATTAATACACAAACTATTAAATGCAAAGAAAAATTATTTTTTATTTAACTATAAAGATAAGTTACTGTTTAGCGTTAATGTTTTCAACACGTGCGAATCGTATGATACTATCGACGTCATAGTCCGCAATAGAAACACCAATGTGGCTGAAATGAAATGCAGCAGATTTCACCACGCACTTGTAGTCGCAAATGATCGAATGTTTGCAATAGGCGGGTAGGTATTACTCAATAGTATTATTTGGTACATTTTGATGATAATATTCCAAACGAATAAGATCTAATTTAAGGTCAGTATTTAGATAATTTCACACGGAATAGTTTATTAAAGACTTCAAATATAATAAAATAAACGATATATTGCAAAATTATCTATCCAACTTTTCAATGCAAATTTTAGATACCAACGAATAGAAGACGGTTTTCTATATGATTTTTGTACAGAAATTGAAGAATACAATCCTGAAGAAAATGAATGGATAATTGTTGGTCATTGTCCAGAATTAAATTTGTTGTTGCAATAAATAAACATTTTTATTCTTATCATTATTTTTAAGAGCCATTCCACGAATTACCTCTACTATAAACTCAATTAAAGTCAAAAGAGGCCCGGGCAATGGCAAAAGTTTCGCAAATCCGAAGCAAACTTATATGGGTGGATATGCCCTTAGGCCCTAATGAAAAAACCGAGGTTATTTTATCCGCCCCAAAAATGGGCGGGGCTAGGTGAGGGTCAAAGTTGGGAGTTTTGACGATTTGACTGTAAACAGGAGATGCAAAGAAAACTTTTTTGCTATAATAGATTTTCAAAAAATTTAAAAAGGATGAATATGGCCATGGAATGCACTTTCTAAAAATGTATAGATTTTGGGGGGTCAGCCACTTGCTGTATTTGATAGAAATTGACTCGAATATTACTCTCCATTCGATTGATACCCATTTTTATAGCATTACCATTCTAACACCATTTGGATGGTATACCATGGACCCGTATGATAAAACGGTAAAGTGGTAGCACGGTACTATATGAGGCGAAAATGAAGTATTGCCCTTCAGCTGCTATATTCAGAAAAGATTTTTCAATTTTTCCGGAATAACTTACTCCGGAGTGGATATTTTCGAGGGTGTGTTAACATAAGTTAATCAATCTTCGATATGCTATCGATTATTTATTGTTTTTCTTGAATTTATTCGACCGCATTTAAAACAAAGAATTGAATTTTCTGGTAATGACATTGTCACAAACAATGGAGAGTAAATGACAGGATCAGGGTTGTTTGAGGTTCGAAAGATCGAATTTGAACTGAACTGACCTTTCAAACAGTTCGTACAGCTCTGATTAAAAGGAATATTTATTTCAGTTACAATTTTCCCTCATCACTACTGGATGTCTTCGAGAGTTGTCTGTATCATGCTTATTGAATAATTATTACTTCACGATTTTTATTGAAATAATAATTTTAAATGAAATTAACGATAATCACATCAACAAACTTTATTTTAATGTTGGCAACTGACAAATACTCCAAACGTGAAAGTCGTTCAAATTTACAACTAATACCCAATGAAAAATTTTCTCCAATTTAAATATAAATAACAAGTAGAGATGGGATATCGGACTAAAGGCTCCCTTCTCTTCAGAGGGAGGAATCTTATCACTGTACTGTAGTCGCGTATATAAATTTGGCTACTCGAATATGCATTCAGCTGAGAAGGCAACTACCCTTGCTAGTCGCAGACAAGTTTCTCAATTTTCCCACTTCTTGCCATTCGTTCATTTGTGGATCGTATGCCTCGATTGAATTGCAAAAATCTCTCCTAATATGGGTTTGAAATCTAAGTTACCAAATATTTTGTATAAAGATATGCAAAATCTCAGCTCACCCTCCGATTGCATACAATTTCCTGTTAGCGACAATGAGCGAATGATAATATCTTGTATAGTTCATATCAGCGATTCGAGAAACTCGCCTGTCAACTGGAGCTGAGGGGTTGAAACATTCACAGGATTCGAATACTCCATACCTAAATATATGATGCATTATTTATGATACAAAATTAATGACTTTGATCCTCCAGTTATGTAAATTCTTCCATTTAACGATGCAACTCCGAAAAAAAGTCGTCTTTCTGGAATCTCTCCAATTTCAATCCATTCCCGTTCATCGTCTGATAATCGATATATCTTTCTACTTCCACAACCGTTAATAACTGAATATTCATAGTTACAATAACGAATATGCTATAATGTGACCGTATAAAATTCTATCGCATGTTATTGTTTGAACAGAACAAATTGAAAGGGGAAAAGCAGGTCCCGTTTGCCATTTTCCATCTATTAAAACCTGAATAAATTATTTTATGAACTTTCACTCGATCTTACATCCACACAATTAGTTTTAAAATTAGAAAACCATCCGCCCAAATAATACAATTTGTCTTTGAAATAAGCCACAGATGCACCATCACGCCATTCAGGAGGATCAGGGCCTGCAAATAATGCAATAAAATTAACCAATCTATTGGCTTTTGTAATATTACCTCTAGTGATTTGTCGAGTATTCAGGTCAAAGATTTCAAACCATTTTTCAGAAGAGTTCAATGCAAAAATCGAAAATTTACAAAATTGACAATGCCAAATAAACTAATCTACCTTATCTTTTGTAGCTACTACTTCATATGATCGTAAATAATTGGTAAATTTAACTATGTAGTCAACAGAAGCATTATGCAAATCAAACAGACAAATTTTTCCTTCGTTAACATCGTTGTTTGCATAATGCACTAAATACTAAAATTAATTTTCGCTCATACAAGAATATTTTCCTACTATAGAATAAAATTTCCCTCTCGAACGCTATCGGCAGATGTTTCTTGATTATTTGCATCATTCGCTTGTTAGTCCAGGCCAATTGTCTCAGCTCTTTGAATTCGGGATATTCGCAGATCAACAATATAATTTCGACTGGTAAATTGGCCAACATCTTTGTTAAGAGACCTAAACAATCAGCATAGTATTATTTCAAAATGGAACTAGTAAAAGAGTATTGATTGAATGAGAAAGTCGGCAATTAATGAGTTTGAAATTGATCATTGAAAAAAAGGGAAATGAAACCACTAAATGATGCTTCGCCATTTTATCAGACTAAAAATCGATTCCTAAACATGGTTTATCACTTAAGAGTGAATGTCACTAAAGTAGGGTCCCCAAGCCCCGTCCTTTTGTAAAAATACGTTTGTGATAGAAATATGAGTTTGGAACCACAAATTTGGAAAGGAAGTATCCCTCAAACCCAAAATGTCTAAAAAAAAACCAGTCTAGATCGACAATAAACCTGATAAAATGGTTCTATGCAAAAAAAATCAGAACAAAATAGCCGTACATAAGCAATATTTTGTTTGCGAAAATGTGTATCATTGAAGGTTACAATTTTTCGCCTTTGTCGATCAAGGAATTTCCTTCTTTTATTTTTTCTTCACGAAACTCTTATTTACATCTCTAGTGACATTTCTGTACAAAAATTTTGCCTGAAATATAAACTTGGCATATCTGCTTGGGGACCCTAGGGCATAGAGTTCATAAGGCATGATTGAAGAGATTAGTGGAATTACGCTGTAAACGCCGACGAAAAATAGTGAATTCTCATGCCGTTAATTCATTTCACAATTCGTTCATTTTTTGCATTAATTTCGTATTTTCGGTTTATTTTGCTTAAATACTGAGAATATACTCCTTGTAGCAGATGAGCAGTCCATTGGAGAAGCAGTATCCCCTCCACCTGACTGTTTATGTACGGGACATCGACAAACTGAGGAAGATTCTGGATGAGGATCACGAGGTCGATCTCGAGGCTGTCGATGCAAGGGGAAGGTCGGTGAACTCAGATATTTTATGGAAAGGAAATATGTAACTAGGACATTGCTTGAATTTATTAGTTTTCGTAGCTGTTTACTATTTTCTATTGGTTCCGAATTAAAAGCGTTTTTTTAACCGTTTTAACGACTCGATCAGTAGTGATTTTTATATAGTTGAAGAAATAATACTTTTCAAAATCTAGCAATAGTTTATTTAATTGAATCGTGTTGCTTCCAGAACTCCGTTGATGCTGGCTGTAACTCTGGGCTATTCCGACATTGCAAAACTGCTGCTCGAAAGGGGAGCAAATGCAGATGCCATGAATAAAGGTAAATGATAATTTACGCTGAAGACGACCTATTGTTCTTTTTTTCTTCTTCAGACATGTGGTACGTGAGTCACGAAGCGATTTCGAATGGGGACGTCGAGCTGACCGACACGATCATCATGTACAGAGACTATCAGAGGGCTGTCAAGGCTGCGCAATCCATGAAAAGCAATCTCGAGAAAATACGGGTACGTTATTTCTTATTATCTTATATTGTCGAACTGGTTTGAGGAGAATGAACCGCTAAATAACAAGAAAATACTCTAAGTTTTGACCACATACGACTTTTTAAATCGACCCTTATCGAAATTTCTCGAATATATTTCGATTGAAACTCGTCGCCCTCTTATCGCTTGATATTTTTTCTCTAATTTCT
The DNA here is from genome assembly GCA_002287525.1 of Diploscapter pachys. Taxonomy (NCBI): domain Eukaryota; kingdom Metazoa; phylum Nematoda; class Chromadorea; order Rhabditida; family Rhabditidae; genus Diploscapter; species Diploscapter pachys. The sequence goes on along the minus strand of LIAE01008137.1, from coordinate 135,969 downwards.
TCCAATTTCGATCGAAACAAAATAATTCACCTTTCATGCTAAAAATCTTTCTAGCCCAAGCTTGTGGTCATCTTTTTTCTACCAAGATTAAACTCATTATTTCAAAAAGTCATTTAGTCTTCATTTGAATTGCGCGAAAAGAAGCATGAAAACTGACTATTCTGTTTTTCAGGACACGCCTGATTTCTATTGTGAAATGTCCTGGGAATTTACGTCTTGGATTCCTTACATGGGAAAGCTTTGTCCGTCTGACACTTACAAGGTATTGAGTTTCTTCCTATTTTCAATAGACTATTCTTCAGATTTACAAGCGAGGCTCGGATGTGCGAATCGACACGACCCTGGTGGGTTTCGAGGGCTCGTCCTGGAAGCGCGGCCACCAGACGTTCATCTTCCGTCTGGCGACTGTCGATGACGTCGTCAGACCGCAATTCATCCTGCTCGACCACGACGCTCACACCGCCACACTTCAGACGATGCACGATGACGAGCCACTCGAGGCATTCAGGCCCTCGTCAGATGCTACTGCATTCAGGTACTCTCATTTCTTACTTTTTATCGTTGAAATTTCTCTTTCCCTCTACTTTTTGCTAACGAGTAAGGAAGGATGTTGCAATTGGTTGTATTTTTCAGACGAACAACCCCGGTTTCCACGACCTACATCGACGTCGATAAAATCGGTTTCGAGCGTTCAAAAGGCAGCTTCCTCACTTCGTGGATTACGAATTCGGAAAAGACCGAGAAAATCAACGGATATGAGTGCAAGGTTGGTGAATTAGTTTTCCAAAAGAATAGCACTTGTTCATTATCGTTATCACATAAAACTCTTGTTTTCAATCTTAATGAAAAATGTCGTGAAGTATTTATTTTTTCATTAAAAATATTAGTTTTTTTCAGTACTGATCCATACTTTTGACTTCTCAATTACTTTTAATCATAACTTTAAGTAAACGTCTAAAAATTTAGGTATTCAATGCCTGTAATGTGAGCTTGATCACGAAGACTCGATCTGAACATCTGACTGAAGCAGACAAGGAAGCTCTTAAACAAGTATCTTTGCTTTTCTCTTCCATTTTAAGACTGCCTCATTCAGGAAGAAGGCAGTCGCACTTTGTCTGGCCTGTTGAATTTCATCCGAGCGGAGAATTGCGACGAGTCGACAACTGCAAATGCTGCTGACTCGCTCACTGTCTTCGAATATCTCGATCCTGAGTTCCCAATCGATGGAGACATCGGTATGTTCATTTTATGTAAACACAAAATTTAGTCTCACAAATTATTCCAAAACTATTAATATTTCATTTGTAGAAGTTTTTCCACTTTATATTTCATTTTGCAATTTTATTTTTTTATTCCTCGTCAGTAATCAATCAATTTACGATATCATGATCATGTAATGCTAATTTTCTTTATGAAAGGGTGCTTTTTAGTCGCATTTTCAAAATATTCTTTCCCCATTTAATGAATTTTGCATATTATTTAGTTTAGGCCGGCCGAAACAGGTCACTCGTAAGTCGAATACATTCAAGGCCACGCTCCATTTGGCTGAGAACTACCCACTCAATTTGCAGGTAGCCTTGATTGAATAGTTTAAAACGAATTATATTATTAATTCCTGTTTCAGGAGCAATTGATTCCAATCATCGATATGATGGCCGCCAACAATGCACATTTCTCCCGACTGCAGAGTTTCGTGCAAATGCAACTGCCTTCGGGATTCCCTGTCAAAATTGGTGAGCAAATTACTTGCATTTAGCATTTCTTTCATGGTTTCTTCGTTTTAGAAATTCCACTATTCCACGTTTTGAGTGCGAAAATTACTTTCTGCAATATCAATGAGCCTGGGCCACACGTTACTCCCTTGGAAAGCGGGGTTAGTAATTTTAGTGACAATTATCACAAAATGGAAGAAAAATTAAAAGTTCTATAAAATAAAAGTTAAAAAAAAACTATTTTGAGTCTCTAAGCTCCGTCCTTTGCAAAAATGCGTTTTTGATAGAGGCGTGGTAGTTTGAAACAAAATTTGGGAAGGAAGTACCCTTCAAGCCCAATATATCTCAGAAAACTCTACCTAGATCGACAATAAATCTATGAAATGATACACTGTGCAAAAGATTAGGTTAAAATACTCGTGTACAAACAATATTTCGTTAGAGAAAACGTATTCATTTTGGGTGATAGATTTTTGCGATTCTTTAAACTATTTTTTCTTCACAAAAGTCTTATTGACATCCCTGATGATTATCTATTTGTGCAAAACATTTATTATCCCGAAATGCTATTTGGCATATCTACTTGGGGATCCTAACTATACTGACGTGAGTAAATGAGTAAAATACGATAATTTACATAAAATTCGCTATGTTGAAGAAATGTATCAGATGGGATAAAATTCTTTATCTGGTTATTCAAATTTTCAGTCTGATTTCAAAGTGCATTCCGTGACTATTGACGATGCGGTATTCGAGATCCCTGAAGACTACCGTACTTTGGACGATTCGAATACGCTCAATGTCTACGATTTCCACAGTGATAATTCTCCAAGATGTAAGATTTTCTTTGACTCGTCATTATTATGTTTTTGCTCTATCAGATCCATCTGCTGCTCAACAAGAGGAGATGCTACTTCAGTTGGCAATCGAGCAGTCTCTGCGCGAGCAAAATGCCTCCCAACTTTCGCCTGATGCAGCCGACAATCATCCCACTGATTCTCTACACAATCTCTATGACCCAAGTGAGGTTTTCTGTCTTTGAGAAAAAAGTTATTTTCAAAGTTTAATTGTTCAATTTAGCTAATTTATCTACCTTACCAAGTTATTGTTGCGTCGAATTAGACAGCATTTCGCTAGTCAGTCAAAAGAATACGAATGATTTTCCGACCGCTTAATTTATAAATAAAACAAACGTGTCAAATTGCCTGATCCCTCCATCAAAACATGCTATTTTCACAAGTTTAGTGATGGCTCAATTGGCCCAGGGCGGATACGAAACAGATCTGGAGAGGGCGATTCGAGAAAGTCTGGCCATTTCTGGAGAGAATCACCCGTCACAGAGGGGGAATAATGAGCCTGTTCTTGGGCAAGCTCACAGCAATCGACCTCATGTAAGTGAAATTATTATTAGAAAAAGTTGGTTATTCTTAAATTTATGGGTTGCGAGTACCTTCTTCTCAAAACGTGGAAAATAAAGAAAAAGCGAGAAATAGCACTTGGAAAAAAGTAGTATTTAAAAAATTTGGAAAGAAAGTACTCGCAACCAAATTTATGCATTCCAGAACATATTGCCTGACATTTTTTTTATTTATAAAACGCTGCAAAAAGATTTTCAAATCATTTTTAACGGCTCCCTGCACAATTCATCAGTTCACCATGATCACCATTTGGAAAATTCACGAGGCTTTGAGAGTAGGGAAAAAAAAACTTGTGAATTTTTACAAATGGTAGTCATGGTAGACTGGTGAATTATACAGAGGCCATATTTGACAACTATGTCATGATTTATTTTTCTTAAATTAATTTGCGGCTGAAACATTACGTTACGTTTTCGCTATTTCTTAAGATAACTTGTGGTGATGCTATCTTTAGAAATATCCTATCACTTTTGGCACATTTTATCGTGATATTGTAGAAAAACATATCCTGGTTTTAACTGACAATTCAGTCAAATTATGTTTTCTTTCAGAACGCGGCTGTAATGGATGAAGACGCCCTACTGACTCAAATAATGAAGGAGTCTGAGAGGGAAGAGCAGGAGAGAATCCGGAGGCTGGAGATGGAATCTGAAGAGGAACTCAAACGAGTCCTCGAGTTGAGTCTTACTGACAAGTAATCATTCTTTCATGAACTATTTATTCAATTCAATCATTTGCCTTATTTTGATGGTTGTTGGAAATTTTCTACATTTTGAAGGCTACATGAATGATTTTGTAATTAGTTAATTGTTGAAACTATTATCGTTATCTAATTTTATTCCATCCGCGCAACCATTCTCGCAATTTTCGCGATGTCTGAATTTTTAGCAAGAAATTCCAAAAAATTAACCTGTACTCAACTCTATTCCCAAACTGTTTTAATTGGTTTTGTGATAGCGTTGAGACCTTTCATCCTAGTCCAACAATCTGAAAATACTTGAAACAGTGAGAAGAAAAAATGAATTGCAAACTGTGTATGATTTATTATTTGTAAAAAATAATGTCTAAAACTAGGAAAAATAAGCCATACAGATATTATGTTGCATGGAAAGTTAATTTTCTTCGAAACTTTGATAAAGATCGGAAGAGTTTTCAGGTTGTTTCTTTTTTAATTTTGATCAGTTCAATGCATAATTTATCAAATTTTAATCATCCAATTAATTTATTTTATGAACGATTCATTTTCTAAGGACCAGTTTCGAAATGATCATTCACATTATTCTTGAGTGCTTTACAGTTCTGACTCGGTTACATGTTTAAAGAATAATTATTTTATTCACACACTCGGTCATGTTCATTAAATAAGAAGGCCCTTTGTATACAGAACTTTTGCAGGTTTCAATAATTTCAGAGGTAATGGGCGGGACATGTCTGCGACCCCCTACTATTTCCAAAATACAGTACCTCGATATTAGGCGCCTTTCAAATTATCATTATTTGATTCCCCTCTTTCATGCATTAAAATACAGTATTCTGCGTTCATTCCATGCTTCAATACAGGCGAGAAGGATTCAGCGCTGTCTGGAAGATTTCTTCGCGATACATATATTTTTGGAGTAAAGAAGACGTAGTTGCCTTCGTTAATGAACATGATCGAGTATTATAGCGATTCATTCATAAATCAGAAAAGTCAACAAAACCACGCAGTGTGATTCCTCGTATTTTGGAACAAGTATACTCATCTTATCACAGTTTTTATCGAAAATAAAATGTACATTTTTAATAATTTCAATTATCAACTCATGCAACTTGAATGGTAGTCTGAGTCTGTTCAGTCACAAGTTCTCTTCTGAATCTGTCATTTCCATTCATTTCCTCCGGATAATTCGAGTTATTTGGCGGAGATTCATTTCCATTGGCTTTCTGCCAGACTTCTTTAGCCATTGCAACCAGTCGACTCAGATCAGAAGCATCCATATTCTGAACCTAAATACAAAGAAAGTGAAAACTTTATTCTAATCAAATCTATAGTGTATAGTCCAATTATAAACTGCGTTTCATCATGACCCAAAACATAAGCGCAATAAGGTTGGATAGAATAGAAAAAAAAAACTTTTCGGCATAATACAAGGTGGTCTTTTATAATTGAACACCTATTTCGTTGAATAATTTTCATCCTAATGAATATTTCTGAAAACAGTCAACAGGATCTAAATTCTCCTCAGAGGGAGAACTCTGAAAATACGATTTTACCTCTTTTCCCTTTGTGGATAGCTCGGGACATAGATAGGGAGAGGACTTGGTCTAATATAAGCGAAACACACAAGGAGATTTGTCCATAGTAAGACCGAGTCCTCGCCCCTATCTATGCCCAGGCTATTCGTGAAAGGAAAAGAATAAAATCATACATTTTAGAGTTCCTCCTCTGTGAAGAATTAGATCCTGTTGACCGTTTTCAGAAATATTCATTAGGAAGAAAATTATTCAAGAAAATAGATGTTCAATTATAAAATATAAAAGACCACCTTGTAGTTCGCCATTTTTCATATCATCGTGTCATGCGACTTTCAGGATACCGAATTAATATTATTTAAAAGTTTATTTATCGATCCTGATCTTTGATATTGCGGGAAAAGAGTTATTATGATTATCCTAAGTTAAAATACCAATTTACGAACCTTATCGATAACATAGTCGAACCCACTCGGTTCTGCATCTCTCCTCTTTCTACTGCTCATTCCGTTACTAACAGATGAAGAGGATGAAGTGAGGAATGATTTGACTCGATCTATCAACTGCAAATTGTCCGTTGATCCAGAATTGGTGGATGAAAGAAGACTCTGAATTGTAGCACACTGCATCATTATTTACTTAGTTTCTTTTATAACCTGTATCTCTTGCCCGATGCTTTTATCATTGGTGTTCAGTTTCTCGATGTAGTTCGTGGCCGTTTCCTGACTCACTCCGACAGCATTGAGAACCTTTTCCACAATGAGATTGTTGGAATTGACCAGGGAAATCAAGCTTTTCTTCAGCTTCGAATTGCTATTTGATGCTGAGTCTGTAGATGAAGGGGTGGCTGTTTGAAGTGGCTGAGTTTGAGGCATTAGATTGTTAGTTGTGGAGGAACCGATGAATATGCCATTGTTGAAGAAGGGTGTTGTCGAACTCATAGGAATAGTTTGTGTCATCGAAGCGGTTCCTGGGACTGTTACTGGGGATGAAGACCAATTAGCTGTGTTCGGAACAGAAGAAGTAGAGATAGCAGAAGTTGATGATGGACTATTTGCTTGAACTGAAGTCGCTGTCATTGTTGATGTCGTATTGTTCATAGATGGAGTTGGAGTGGTGGCTCTTGTTGTAGGTTTTAACGTGGCGAATACCTTCTTCCTGATGGTAGATCGTTGAGTCTCTCTCTTCTCCATTTTGGTATGCGCTATGGACTGATTCAGGTCAGGAGACAGAGTGGAATGTCTCCATGCTGCATTCATTCCCATTTCATTGTGAGGGGCATTGCCCCATTCCTTCTTCAGCTTGTCGAGCACTTGCACGAATCCAGCAGTGCCTGCAGCAGCCAGCAGACTGGCCCCAGCTCGAATCGAATCTTGAATTCGTTTCTTCGCATTCACACTTTCGGCGGGCAAAATGTCATCCAGACAACGCAGTCTCATCGTTTCATTCGCAAGTAGCGTCTGCAGATCGTCTTCCAAATTCGTCTAAAAGATAAAGATTTTATCTTGGTGATTTTATTTATTCGAAAGTACAGTGCTGGTCAAAAGTTCGGAACAATTGTGATCATAATGCATCCTGATATGTTCAATTATCGTGGACACAATTTGGGTGAAATTTGGTAAGAATTTACAGTTCTGTATGAAGAATATGAGGATAAAATTTCATCAAACTGTTTCACGATTATCAAGTTAAATAGGTGGCATTCATACTAAGAAACGACTTCTTTGCCTTTTCCCACTCTCTAAAGTTTCCCACCCCTTTCCCGCGGAGTTTCCGCGCAGAAAGTCGGCGGGAATATTGCATCATCCTCATGGTGGGGACGTCGTCTCAGAGTAACCATAACTATTTCAAACGTTGACAGTCACTAACTTTGATGATTTAGATTTGCGATATTATATTCGCTAGAAAAATGGATAAATATCCTCCATTTACATACAAATCAAGAAATATCAGTTTGCAAACACATTTGCTTCCTACTTCATTGCCATGCATCAGTTCAGCCAACATGTCGTCAGTTTCATTGACGGAATTTTCATAATGCGAGAACAATTCATCACAAGTCACAATTCTCGGCAGGCAGTTGTCAGATCGGGCTATGTTCAATCGAGGACCTGTATATGTTTTCTATTTACTGGCGTTTTTACTCCGTTTATAACCAGGATAACAGGCCATATCCTTTCGATAATCATCTGCAGCTTTATCACCGTTTGGGTCTATCGCTTTTGCAGAAATTTGCTGCCAATCTTGATAGATCTGCAAAATGGAATAATTTTGTTTCTGTAAATTACCTGTTAGAACGCATTATTTTTCCCTCGCCTATCATTTGAAAGCTTATTATATCGGTATTAAAGATGTCAACTCGATTAATTCGAATTCATCTCAATAGAAGGTACAAAATGATTGCAATTTCAGCTCGAATATTTTCTTGGCTTCGAGTTTCAACTTTATAAACTTCATAAAATTATGATTCTGATCGAAATATCAAAGAAATGTCCAAATTGAATTCAGAATTTTTTATTACCTGGAAAAGTTCCTCGTCGGTAAATTTAGCATTTTTGTTGTAATCCACGAGAAATCTAGGCATAAGAACACCTTCGATGGGGCTCTGTCGAGTGCTATTGTTTTCATAAATACGGTAATCTGTGTCAGCAGCTAGCAATGTTACTGGGAAAAATAATAGAAAGAATATACTTGTCATTTGTAGTTGATGAAGTTTAGCTGGTAAATCCATTTTGCAATGAAAATGGAACGGGGCTAGATGGAATTTGTGAGTTTGTGACGGAATGACTGGACTTTCGAAATTTCGAACGATTCTTTGTCAGTCAATCATTCATTTGTGGATCGGTTGCTGGGCAAGTCGCCAGGGGAGACGGCGAGCAAAAAGTGAAGATAGAAGAATCAAGAAAACAACAACAGAGGACCATTTGCAAGACAAATCATGCTTTCCATGCAAAAATTATTTAACTGTCGATAAAATGAATCAATTGAATAGTTTTATTCGCTTTTCTTCATATCTTCGATATTTTTGCGAAGTTCAGAGCACTGGCAATCAAATTGCTGTATCCATTTTCGAAAATTAAAATAGACATCTAGCAAAAATGTGTGTGAGAATTTGCTCATTTTGACCAGAATACTGTAGACCCAGATAAATAGTGAAGTATCAAATAGTACAAAATATACGATAAAACAAGATAAATAATGTTAAAGTTGTTTCATAGTTAGCACTCGGATTGGAAAAAGGAGGCCACAAATGTCATTTCATTCAAATATCTAGAAATAGCACATTTCGGAGGGTAATTCACTCGGATAAACATAGGCAAGCTAACGATTCGAAGTAGATACAAAGTAAAAGATAAACAGCGATACATCCGGATGTGATGAGATTATGGCAACTATCAAAATTTTCAAACAAAAATAGAACGTAAAAAATTCTGCTATTATTGTATTCAAACGCCTAAAAACGGCGGAATTTTGTATTTAGTTTGAAAGAATTGTTGTTGATTTTCACTACATTCATGACTAACATCGATATTGCACTCAAATGAGGATGAGAAATGCGTCGTCGTGATTATCAAATTGTGAAATATAAAATGCCTGTCAAATAAGACATCGAGAAATCAAAGCATCGGTTTTCAGTTTCATAAGGGAAAATAGAATTAACTTAGCACCGATCAAATCAGCTCATAATCGGAGTACTTGGAAGATCTTCGAAGAAATTTTGATGAGGCAATGAAAAATTGCATTAGATCAGAGAGTTCAGTAGAATCGCCAATTGGCAAGAACGACGATGAAGGCCGCGAGTGCCACGAGCAGTGCGTTACAGAGCAGACAGCTGGGCAGCGGATGAATTGCGAGTCGATCGGGCAGAAAGAGGCGAATTCGCTGAGGAAGAACCCCTTCGAGGCGACGACTGACTCCCTCCACCACCAAGTTCCTTGAAGAAACGAAAGCTGAAAATTCCAAATTAGGCAACTCTGCTAGTCTTAACAATAATTATTGATCTCAAATTTTGCACGGCAAAAAATAATATAGCCAATCAAATATCGGATGAAATTAAGGTGGAAATTAAATAATGCTGCTTAGCCTTCGATAATGAAATTAGAACTCACAACTTGCGGACTCCGCTTTCTTTTCGCTCGTATTTCCACGGAAATAACTTTTCTTCTGGTTCTCTAGGCAAAGGTCCGTATACTGGCAAATCCTCCTCTGGTGATTTGGCCTGAGGTGGTTCAGGTTTAGATTCGTCTTCGTCTTTTGGTGGCTGCTTACTCCCTGGCCGCAATTGCTCGAGTTCCTCTTCGAGCTCCATTACACGACCCTGAAATTAAAATTACGCATATTTTGCTGTGCTTTTTAATTTTTTACATCACTTGTATCAACTCTTACAAAATTTCGTCCTAAACTTCCATTTATGATTATGATTTAGGAAGCCAATATGGGAAATTAACTTGTTATTATTATTATCAACTACAGCAGCGGATAAGTATTGAATCGCCCCTATTTGTTCTTTTCCTCAAAAATTCAAAGCTCATTATAAGAAATTTAGCCGGGCCGAAATCTGGCATAGATTCAAATATTGCCAAATTTCATTTGAACCTGTTCACTACAAAATTGAGAAGATGGGTTGAAAATCTATCCTAAAATAAGGGTGGTCCAATACTTGTCTGCCGCTGTAGTTTAAATAGACAAACTACGAACATTCCTACCTTTAGCACGTTTTTCTCCTGAAGTACCTCCCTGAGTTCGGCGAGAGTGAACCTGGGTTCATTTTCAGCCAAACTGGCTTGTTGCAAGTCTTTGCAGGCCCTGTCTGTATCGGAAAGCAGCTTCCTCAGTTGAATATTCGCTTCCTCAGTCTTTTCTAGCCTAAACTAATAAGTATTACATTTGACGCTTCAATAATTTATCTAACCTTCGTAAAATCTCCATTTTCTCTTCGACAATCACTCGGCCTTGTTTTTGTAGGGACGCATTCTTCCTAATTAATTCTTCGTTTTGCCTTATCAGTTTTTCTATCGAATTTTGTAACTGAAAATATCAAATTTCACTAACATTGTACTTTCTATTTCTTACATTTTCAACTTCATAGGTGTAGGAATCGATATCCTTCTGCAAACTCTTGATTTCGTCCTTTTGTTGATGTGCTTGCTCCTTCAATTCGAACATCACCTTCACATCTTCTTCTTTCACTGAAAATAATTCAATCGGGTTTAATTAATAAAAGAAAAATTATAAGATTTTTAAAAATGTTTTTCATTTAATTCAAAATTATAAATTATTTTTAAAAATTCGAATAATGAACCATTTTAGAATTTTTTTAAAATCATTTACTCACTGAAAGCTAATTTTATAAGTTTATGAGAGTCATTAATTCATAAATCAGTCGACTATCCTTACATGAATTAAATTTATGAGAAGATCAACTTTTATAATTCTCCGCATGATTGTTCAGTCCTCAAGCATATTGTCTGTGCAGCTTATACGGACAAGTTCTCTCGATTTCCGATATCAAAGCCCCTCTGGCCACTCCCTGCACAGCACTCCATTCTCCATTGTCTCACACTCAATTCTCAATGACCTCTTATCACTTTTCCTTTTCTTTCTGGTGGGAACGCTTGTGAATTATCATTCCATATCAATGCTATTTATGGGAGGGCTATGTTCTTTATAGCTTTGAGAATCTTTTACTTATGCGCGAATTAGATTTCTTTCGGGAGTAAATTTAAGTAATTATTTGTAAAGTTCAAGAAAAATGAAACGGAAATTGCGAGTTTAGAAGAAAGAACCTATTTTAGGACGTTATCTTAAATTGACTTTTAAAGAGTCAACTTACTGGCTAATGTTGTCGGACTATCCATCATAGTTGGCAGCGAGGAAACAGTCGAATTGAGGTTTTTGTTCTCAGCCATGAGCGTCTTGACCATCATCCGCAACTCGTTTATGTCCTTTTTGTAGGCCTCTTCAATCGAATCCAATTCTTCTTCGAACTTGGCGTGTTGCTTCTGCCTGTTCTCCTTTTCTGTTTCCAATCTCTCGATTATTTTCTTCAAATCAACGATCTGCTCATTTTCCTTTTCATTGTTGCTGGCCATCGCTTCCAGGGTTTCCAAGGCAGAAATTATCTAAAAATGAAAAGGTTTCTACTTTTAGAGTTATACGTAGAGGGGCAAATGAAATTCAGGATGTGAAGACAAAGTCATGGAGGTATTTTTCCAGGAATCTCCTATACTTGAGGAGCTAATAACAAAAAACCACATAAAAATGGATCAGTGTAATCCAAAATATTAATTTCTGAGGACGACGATCCGAAAATCCTTTTGCGAGCGAATTTTTAAACAATTTTGAAAAAAGTAACGAAAAATCGCTATTATCTTGTCTTCACAAAGTGGGGAGAGCTTGCGCTCTCCGACTATACAGTTAATTAGATTTCTTTTGATAGAGATATCCAAAACCTACATATTCTAATCCACTTCCTCAATACATAATTTCAATCAGCAATCAAATATTTCTCGCGATAATTCCTAACTACCAATTCAATTCTACTCCAATTCATTTCCGACTGTCGTCATATGATCTATGGATCTATGCTTTGTGTATGTGGCTGTGGCTTCGTCTCGTCACAAAATTAATGCCCCTTCATCGGAAGTCGCCTATTTTGGCTGCGCTGTTCATTCGGAATTACGTGAATTCCACATTGAAACGCCAAAATATTCATGAAATGGAGGCGCAGGCAGAGAAGAAAGAAAAATGAAACATGTCTGGATAATTTGAGTGGGTTGCGAGT
>LIAE01008137.1:54076-119580 GCA_002287525.1 Diploscapter pachys | reverse complement strand
TATGATCAACCGGGAAAATTAGCCGAAATTTCATCGAGAAAATAACATTGATGTCGAAAAACACAAGCAGATATCGCGATTATGATGTGAGAACATTCGAGATAAAGAAGAATATAAAACTTTGATGAGAATAAAGATATGCGCGAGCAGGATAAATTTCTAGAACTAAAATACAAGAGAAAGTATTGTAGAGAAGTGGAGAAATAAGGCTGGGATTGTTACTGTTAAAGGAAAAAAAGGCCTGTCGTAAAGGACGCCCGGACGCCCCTTGTAAAGGACGCCCACTTTTCAAAGTTGAGCGCTCTCTAAAAAGTGGGCGTCCTTTACAAGGGGCGTCCGGGCGTCCTTTACGACAGGCCAAAAAAAACGCTATCAAATCCGATGAAAATAAGATAATAAAATGATTAATACCAAAATTCTTTCGAGAATACATATTGCAATATCTGCTTGAAAAGTGAATAATTTTGCGCCATTTGCAAGTACTGATATGCACAAATGAATGAGTGTTCAAAATTGATTAGAAAACGAACAAATTCTTCCCAAAATAAACATTAGAGATTTAGAAATTCGTCAGGCATTCCGAGCAAAATATTCGATAAGCGCATAATTTTAGTAAGCACACAAATAAAGTTTGTCTGAAATGGAGAAAGGGAAGAAGGAAGGAATGGGGGAATGAAAATATGGAAGGAGTTGAAGCCTGCGAATAACAGAAGCCATAACTCACCCCACACAATAGCTGCATTTAGCTGCTGCTGGATACATGCACAGATAGGGAACTTGTCACTCCACTCTTATCGGCCACAAAATGAACTATCCATTCAGAGCAAAGCAGTAACTAGTCCTTCGAACTCAATCTCTCAAAACTATGCACAATTCCCAAGAACTCAGGCCGTGAAGTGGAGAGAATCCAATAAAACTCGGGCTCGTTTGTTCGTGAGAAAAGAGGAAATTAGTGCGAAACACAGAAGCAGAAATGGAGAAGAAAATAGAAAAGTAGAAAAAAGAAAAAGAGAAAGAAAGAAGATAAGGAGGTGAAAAGTTGAAGAGAATGGCAGGAGTTAGGAAGTGAGGCAAAAGCTGAGAGGCAGTACAGAATTCTTGTGCTGCTGCTGCTGGAAGGAAGAGGAAAGAAGTGAGACAGAGACAGACCGGTCGAAGTCAAAGTCGGCCATATCGATTGATGATGCAACATGGGGGAATGCTATCGATCAACTAACGAGAAACGACGAACTGTGATCAATGAAAGAGGGAAAATTCGTAAGAAAAGTGTTGACTGCGAAAAAAAATAAGTGATATCGCGTGAATATAACTCGCATGAATGAATCCTCGATGATTTGTGGAAAGATGAATAGAGAAACTGATGAGTGTTGAGGAAAAAAGTCATAGTAAACGGGCAAAGGGAGGAATAGCTCAAGGCCAATTTTGCCAGTCAGCATCAGAGCCGCAATCCTGCAGTCACAGTGAAGTATGCCAAAATAGGCAGGAAGAGGAAAGAGGGAAGAAAGGAGCAGAAGAAAGAAGGAAGAGAGTCGGGTCGATAGGGGCACAGAAGACAGAAGAATATGCAAGAAGAGCAGCAGATGGATGATGGCATCAACGTGGAGGATATGGATTGAAAATAAACAAGAGAAAACAAATAAATAGAAACGCACGAAATCCGAAAGAAAAATAAAAAGAAAACGGATCGCGAAAACACAAGTGATAAAATTGTCGGAAAATCGATGAAATCAAATTTCTGCTGAATCGACGTGAATTCCTGCATGGCGCTGCCTCACGTGTTTCCTCGTGAAATCACAACAACATCGCCAAACATTGACAGAAATAACAAAGGTGAAATGGTGCGACATGCATCTCCCTCCTTCACTCCTCCCGCCCATTTCTGCAAAGTTGCTTTGCATTTCGCCCCGCCTATCATTGGATTTATTTTATTTCGTCTTCGTTCGATTATTTTTTAAAGAATTTTTTCTTGGAATTTCCGTATTTTCAGATAGCAATCAGTCGAAAGCATCATGGCGAACGTGGCGAATCAGCTGAACGACCAGCTCATGAAGGCTGCGAAAATCGTCGAGGAGCAGATCGATACTGAAATGAACAGGTCGGGAAGACCATTTTAGTAAACTTTTGGGCGGATTGAATCATTTGTATTTGTTGAGTTTATTTACATACTTTGAATGCGCAAACTCACGAATATTAGAGATATTGAAAAAGTATTCTGGATGTACAAATTTGAAAGTGGCGATTTTTCGTTTTTTCTACTGCAAATGTTGTTAATAAGCAGTAATTGAAAGGGGAAAATAATAAAATTTTAGATTGGAAAATCTGGATGAAGATGACCTGGAAGTTATCAGACGAAAGAGGATGGAGGAGCTCAAGAAGGCACAGAAGGACAAAATTGTGAGTCACGATTTGTTTTCACTAGTCTTTTGTGATGCCACATGAATAATATTTTTGATGATGTGCGAATGAAACAGCGGCTACGATATTTCTGGCAGAAATTATTCAAAACATTACGAGAAAATATAGCGCTCGTTTCAATGTTTAGCAACAAAGTAAACATTTGTAAAATGAAGGTTGAAATTTTTAAAATAAAATTTGTCTCACGTGAATAAGAAGCTTCCCATCACTTTTTGAAATATTTATTGAAGTTACTTTACCAAGAAAATGGCTGATTCTAAATCCCGTTAAATTCGGTGAAAACGGAAAAGGGAGGCGATAGTAAGGGGAAATAGTACTAACTTTTCACCGAAATAAAAAAAAATCACTGAGATTTATTTTCTTCGGGATCTACCAGAACTTAATAACAGTCAAGAAAACGAATAAAAATAAATGTTTATAAAAATAAAAGAATCTTTGATTGACGATTTTTAGTTTACTTTCGATGATAAGAATTTTAAGGAGAAGCTCTCGGTTGGACATGGCAAATACGAGGAAGTTGCTGACGAAAAGGAGTTCTTCGAAGCCACCAAGAAGAGTCAGAATGTCGTGTGTCTCTTCTACCTGCCTAGCAATTTCAGGTTATACATTCCCCCTCCATTTCTTCAAAGATAATACAAGTTCAGATGCAAGATTGTGGACAAGCATTTCGAGAAGCTGGCACAGCGCCACATCGAGACTCGATTCATCAAAGTCAATGCTGAAAAGGTTCGTATTCTACTTGTTTAATAATTTTCAACTTGTTTCTGATTCTTTCAGGTCCAATTTCTGGTGACCCGATTGAACATCCGCGTCATTCCGACTATCGCCATCGTCAAGGTTTGTATTTCTGTCATTTTGCTCTTTGATTCTTTTCCTTTTCAATCAAAGTCAGCTCATCTAACTTATGTCATTGACGTATCTGCTCTTTTTCCTTTGCAATTAATATCCTTTAATATCCTCTTTCTCTCTCCAAACCAGTTCCTATTTCCATTTATCCCCTCATTTCGCCGTTATAGGATCAGCAAACAGTCGACTACATTCGTGGCTTCGACGATTTGGGAGGAACTGACGAATTCAAGACAGAGGTTGGCAATTTGCTCTTATTGATTGGAGATTGACCTCTGCATTCTGCACGCAAATGCGCTGTATTTCAGGTGCTGGAGAATCGACTCGCCCGCTCAGGTGCCCTTTCTATCGACAAGAAAATAGCTCCGATCCAACAGAAGAAAAAGATCATTCGATCCGGGGATGAATATCAGAATGAGGAGGATTGGTGAATTTTGTTCAATTTATTCCTTTCTTTCATTTCATTTCATTTCATTTTATTTATTCGATTTGTATTTCATTTGAATTGAAGAAAATTGGGGTTTGAAAAATGATTCAATGCAACCGGATATTTTTCAATTTGCTTGTTTTATTCACGTTCCTTGATCGATCTCAAAAGTGAATCGAATGCAGTGAAATTTATTATTATTTTTTTTTTATCAAATCGTTCGTTTTTTCTTTGCAATTTATTGTTTATTCGCTGCAATAAATGGTCATCTTTAGTTTCGAATTTCTGATTCCAATGCTCGGTTTGAACCGACGAAATACCTGCCAACTTTTTTCGTATATTTTTCTCGATTTTCTATATTTGCCTTTCTATCTCCAAAATAAGTAATTTGTCGCAAGTTGTAAACACGCAGACGATCGAATTCGTTGATCTCTGCGTCGATTTCCCGGTTGACGGGCATTTTGCGGTCCTTCCATCCATTCTGCCCGCCTTTCTGTATCTGCATTCTCGATTCCATTCCCGAATAAATAATACCTTTGTCCAATATTTGTTCTGCTCGATTTCCCCGTCTACTTTCCGCATTTTGTCCTCCTCGCTCCTCTTCCAGCCTTGGCTTTTATTTCATCGTTTGTCTCCATTAGGATTCTGCCATATTTTTATCATTCCTCTGCTTGACGCAGTCCAATTTGCCTATTCTTATCAGATTTCTACCCGCTTGAACAAGGGCTCGTAAATTGTTTTCTCGTCTTCATTATCACTGCCTGACTTGCCTTCGTGATTTGTCTCACTCCCTTCTGCGTGAGAATCAATCTATTCACATCTCGCCTCTAATAGTATGATCTGCCCTTCATTTGTGTAATCATCAGATCAGCCATCGTCTGCTGCAATGCTTCATTAACATCTTCAATCTCGTTTCCTTCCTTGCCTCTAGGGGTGAAGCAAATTCGATTTTTCTGGGACGGGGACGGGAAAATCACCAAAAATCTAGAACGAGCCGGGAACAGGGGTGGGCAAATCTTGTTCACCCCTGTCCCTGTCCCTGCCTTTTCTTATCACTTTCCATTTCCCTGCTTTTATTCCGCAGGTCACTTGTCCGTCCGTACCACCCTACTCTTCTATTTACTTTCCCAATTACAGGTCAATATCATAGTGCATGTTTCAGGCAGGTTCGATGAGTTCCGAACAGTCGCAGCCACCTGCTGTGTCAGATGCAGTCTTGGACTCTCAGCCTATTCCTTCATCTCCCCGCTCACATTCTCACGTCATTCTGCCCTCTTCCAGCAGTACTGTTCAGAAGTCCAAACAACAGGACGAAGGTACTGATTTAAAATTTAATTAAATTCGAAATCGTCATTAATAGCGTAAAAATGCATTTTTCCTGTCTATTCTGTCAATTCTTTTCGATTTCCACGATTTGTGAGAGGAATTTTGATTTGTTTAAATTGCGATCGTGTATCCCAATGGTCTTCAATACGCCAGATAAAAATTACTGCTAATGAATTTTTATCTTGAAGTTTACTTATGATTTCAAAAATGTAGTGGTTTACACATTCAGATGCTCAAGAGCAGTCGAACGCTGCGAAGGAGAATATCCCAATTAACAATTCGAACAGCCAGCAGAAATCAGGCAGCGGAATGTTTGGATTGTATGAGGAGGAGCAGCAAGTGGAGCAGAGTGCCGAGAGAAACACCAACAACGAGGACAGGCCTTCATTCAAGTAGGAGCTTTGAAAACTTCATTGAAACGTGAAATGTGACCCTTTCTTATCATTGAAGGCAAACTGCAAGTTACCTTTCACTAAAAATATTCGCGAGCGAATGTGTCGCTAAATTTTCAGTCCTTAAAAATGACGACCTTTTATTTTGATTTTTAATGATTTTTCTCAGAAGCACTCCAGCCCTGCGATCAGTCTCCTGCCCGAAAGGCCCGATTTTCTCTTCGAAGGCAGTGACGAGTCCCCAGCTGAGCAGACAGCAGCTGTCCACTTCCACTTCCAACATCGGCAACTCCTCCCCTCCACAGCAGAACTCGTCCATTGTTCTTATCAATGGGGAACCGGTAGGACTTTTCTACCATGATAAGGCTATATTTTTTAATCACAAATAAAAACGACTCCTGCTTTATCAGACATTTTGCAGACGAAAAAGCCGAAGAAAGTTGTCAGTGATTACTACAAAAAGCAGAACGAACTGTTGGAGAACTTCAAGAATGACAGCGAGCAGATCCAGGTAAATCTTGAAATGTTTGAGCTTACATCATATACAAGGTGTGTAAAAGCCTGGATCGGTTAACGTCAAATCTCATGGTCTCAGAAAATACATAGTTGTTATCAAATTCATGAAATGATGCCGCTAAGCACACTCATAGTCCATGGAATGTTAGATTGTTTTTTTGTTTAAATTATTGTCTTGCGTCGTTCAGGACATTTTTCTTTTCATGATTCCAAAAATGAAAAATTTTATTATCAATTCAGGTGTTCCAAAAGACGCGCACACGCCAACGGCTACAATCCTCAACATCGACTGACGCAGGGGATTTGATGGGGTCGAATACTGGCCTAGCAAAAGTGCCGAATGAAGATGATTTCGGACAGCTAACTGCTCCTCTTCTACAACAGAATGTGAGTCTATTTCACTCTATTTTATCTTTTTAATATGGCTGAAAATTAAATTACTAAGGCTGATGAATATCGTTTTCGTTTTTAGCCCAATTACTGGATGCACAGTGTGAATAAAGCTAATTAGTCAGAATTGATAGTTCTCACGGGATTCAATCAGCTTATTTCCCATCGCCCTTTGCACGCATTTTTCCTATCCTCACGTGCCTTTATTATCCCTATAGCAACAAAATATAGAAACAAAAAGCATTCAAGATGGTCTTTGCTGCTAGTTATTGTTTTGGGAATTTCTTCAAGTACTCCTCTACTTTATTTCGATTCAGGACAAAATGGACGAGCCCACGATTGCCATCCGCAGTTTGACCCCCTCCTCTGCGATTCTCGAAGTGCCTGAAGACGATGCAGATACACAGTCCAATAGCTCCATGATGTGAGTATTTAGGTTTAGACAATGCAATTCGAAAAATATTAATTGTAAGGGAAAAACAATATTAAGATATATATCGTAATAAGTTTTGATCAAGTTCCGTATCTTATATTTTCTTTTCTTTCCAGTTGATATTGAGATTTTTGTTGATCCTATTGTTGAGGAAAATGATTCTTTGTCTTTGTTTAGTTCTTCGTTATCAACAAGGAAGTACCCAAAACACGAAGAAGGCTATTTCTCACATGCATAACCAAACCAAGATTATCGAAATTTCCCGTATTTTCAGGGCCCGGCATCACGCAGCTCAGGCGAAGGAAAATGCCAAATCAAAGACGGCCTCTCGATTGGCCAACATCACCTTCCTCGTCAATTTGACTCTTCTTCTGGCCAAGGTATTTTTTGTGACATTATATATGTGAACTTTCATACTATTGAGCTGATCAGAAAATTATCTTTACATTTTAGTTTTTTTATGCATTCATGGAAAATACAAATAAATAAATAAATTAGACAAACGTGTGAAGTATGACCACGATTTATGAAAAATTGCGATCAACTTATTGTCCTCTTTGCAGGTAACAGCGTCTCTCCTGTCCGGCTCGATCTCGATCATTTCCTCGATGGTGGATTCCCTGGTCGATCTGACGAGTGGCTTCGTCATCTCGATTAGCAGCTGCCTCATCAAGAAGAGGGATCCTTATCTCTATCCCAGAGGACGCACAAGACTGGAGCCGCTCTCTTTGGTAAACGACTTTTTCACGCTTCTTATTGTGGCAGTCCAATTACTTCATGAACATAGAAAATTGCATATTTTTTATTCAAGATAATCTGCAAGCTTTGTGAAACACTGGACGAATGTTCATGCGCACTTCTTCATTTTTGCATTTACAAAATATACGTAATTCGTATCTTTATTATTGAGTGATCGAATCTTTGCATTATATAAGATTTATATTCTTTTAAAATTTAAAAAGTAAACGATTATCTTTCTTTTATTATTTTATATTTTATTTCAGATATTAATCTCGGTGATTATGGGAATGGCCTCGGTGCAGTTGATAATTCAAGCTGGGTACAGGATTCATGACGCGGTTATGTGGGATCTGCACAGTTAGTCCATTTTCAGTGTGATCAAATATGGTTTACTCGTTCAGAAATCGGCCAACCGCCCACTTTGGACGTTGAGTGGCCCACAGTTGGGATTATGGTCGCTACGATCTGCATCAAATTTACGCTTTTCTGCGTCTGTCAAAAGTACGAATTTAAAAAATCATCGAAGAAGACTTGAGATTTTGTAAATTTTATACAATTTTCGTTTCAATTGTTTTTATTATATTTTTTGTTTCTCAGATACAAGAGTGATCCTTCGATAGCCGTGCTCGCCATGGACCATCGAAATGACTGCGTCTCGAATTCTGTCGCTCTGGCCTGTGCCTGGCTTGGCAAGAAGTCAGCCAGCTTAACTCTTTCTTCTTTATCGTTTTATCATTTTTTCCTTTCCAGATTCTGGTACTATCTGGACCCAATCGGAGCAATTCTGGTGTCCCTCTACATTTTGTTCACGTGGGTGAAGACGGGTAGAGAGTACATGATCAAGTTGAGCGGCAGATCGGCCAAACCCGACTTCATCAACAGGATCATTAAGGTAGGAATGCCTTAAGATATTTAGGCTAAAATAAAAAAAAAAATTCTACTAATTTTTTTACTTTAAAGAGCTTTATTCTGTTACAAATACTGTAAATCACTACTTTTATTTATCACATTTCTCTTTATTTATTTAATCTGAAAACAAGCATTTTCAGGTATGCATAGATCACGATGAACGCATTTCGGCTCTCGACACTGTATTCGTTTACCATTACGGCACTAAATTCCTTGTTGAGGTAAATCGGCAATGCCATATTTAGAAGATTTATGGATCTCAGGTGCACATCGTCTTGGATGAGAACATGCCGCTGAAAATAGCACACGACATTTCGGAGACGCTGCAAATCAACATCGAGAGCTTGCCAGAGGTAATAATTTCTTACTTTTTTATAAACCCAAAAATGTCTAATATTTTTACCTAAATTTACAAGATACAAGAACATCTAAGGATTACAAATATTTACATACTAAATTTCTTATTGAGGGACTAGATTACTTATCAACAAATTGAAAATTTTCGAAGAGATAAGATGTTACAAATATAATTGATGAATTCTATCAATAGTTAATCTGAAATTTGTGTTAGAATAAGATTCTAAATCCAGGAAATATTCTAGAATTTTTTGAGCACTCCGTAACTAAATCTTAAGACAGCTCTTTTATTCTCAACTAAAAATAAAAACTGACTTTACAAATTCTGATTTTATTTTTTCAGGTTGAACGTGCATTTGTTCACACAGACTACGATTATGAACACCGGCCTCAGGACGAGCACAAAATTGTCTGATTCCTTTCGTTCTCCTGTCTTGTCGCTCTGTCTTACCAGTCATCCTCTGCAATTCTGCA
Source organism: Diploscapter pachys (assembly GCA_002287525.1). Classification (NCBI taxonomy): domain Eukaryota; kingdom Metazoa; phylum Nematoda; class Chromadorea; order Rhabditida; family Rhabditidae; genus Diploscapter; species Diploscapter pachys. The sequence continues at coordinate 110,354 of LIAE01008137.1, read as the reverse complement.
ACCACCTGCTCAATCAGACAGCTTTCAAATATCACATCGTAGAGAAGGTAGATTTCAGTCATTTTCATTCATTTTATCATATCATATCCCAATGCTTTTCAAATATTAATTTTCTTTAAATTTCATTTTATTTATTAGAATCTATGTGCAATTTTAAAGTTCAGCCTAGTCTAGTGCGATTTTTCATACTTTAGGATTTTATCAAATTCGTTTCTTTTCAAAACGAGCCCTTTCTCAAAATTTTAGTCCAAAGTGGTAAATTTGCCGGTGTATTGATATTTTTCAAAGATTTTTGAGACAAAATGTCTAGTTTTTGCGATGATATGGAACTTGTCAAGCAATATTGACGAACTTAATGTTAGGCATTTACATAATTAGAAGAAAGTTGATGGTTGAATTTGATCAAGAAAATATTCTAAAAATAAGCTTTCTCATCAAATTAGATCAATTTTTTTAACGTTGAAGAACACATTTCCTCTCCTTTATGATGAAGGGAAAGATGTCGTTTACCGACATTAATCAGTACATCAAATTTTTAATTCAATAGCAAATATTGCCGAATTCAATTATCAACATTTCATCTAAAAAATGATGCGTGTCAGATACTGTTGCTATTTTCTTTCCCAGTTTTATCCATTTTCATTTCTCTACTTTAGTCCAAGCCTTTCTTCATCCCCACAAAATCTTCCCTTTCCATGTCAATTTTCGTTCTTTTTATTCATTTCCCAGCATACTACCCCATGCATAATGCATTTAAACGGGCAGACTTGTGTGTAAATCGAGCATTTAGCGACTCGCTCCTTACAGTATTTCTCCATTTCCCCCATCTCAAGCTCTCAACAATGTCTTTTCCTTCTTTTTATCATTTAATCCTGTTTAATCGTCGTTTTAATATTTCCTTTATTTATTAGATTCATGCCTTTAGTCACAAAGTTTTATGAGATTTCATTTTAAAAATAAAGAAGAAGTTTTATATTTAGAGTTGTCTTTGAAAGGAATAATATTTATACAAAGAAAATATCGAAATGTTTAAAACGCTCTTGTATTTGAGTCAACACATCGATGTGGCTGATTTACGAGAAAAGAGGCCACGCCCATTCAAAGAGAAATAGAGAAGAGAAGAAGAAGAAGAAAGGAAGAGGGAAAACGGCTGGCCAGTTGCCCTGACTCGTCGCCATTTCTGTTTCTATTTTGTTGTTGGTGAATTTGCGAATGATCCTGAATGAATGATTTGAATCGTCGCGTGGCTCTGCAGGTGGGCAGTGACGTCTTCGAAACGACTCGCCTCACGCTCACGAGGCTGCCCAATTCTTACTTGGCAAGGTACGAAGCTCAGCTTTTCTTAATTTTATAGGCAGTTTTTAGATTAGTTCTGAACAATCCACAAGAAAGCCGATTCCAAATCGGCAACAATGGAGTTGTGCTGAAACACACGAACGAAGTGCTCAATTTCCTCAGGGATGGAAAAATCCCACTGCCTGAGACTATTCAACAAATCGATGAATTGAAACGAGAAGCTGAAGTAAAAATTATATTCCGATTTTTATTAATCATTTTGTTAAAGATGCTGAATATGCCTGAATTAGTCGATTTCATTGAAACCGAGGAAAATCGAGGTCCACCATTTTTCAGAGGAGATAAAGTAGAATGGAAGTGAGATTTTTTACCATTTTGGATCTAAGAAACTATATTCAGGGATAAGAATCCCTATCGAATGTTTCAAAGCCTGAACTGGAATTTCGACGGAAACGATTCGGATGAAAGTGCGCCACTTTGTTTTCGCTCAAATTCAGGTAAAGCATATTCTTTTTTAGACCAGCAAAGTTAACGTTACAGAAGAGAACTACACATGCCCTTTGTGTGGGATTACAACGGAGCAATTGCGCGAAATCTACCCGGACAACTATCGGAGCATATTTTCTGAGCCCCGAACGGCCACTCAATCCACCGGCTGTGTCTGGAAGGTTCACGCAGATTCCTGCTGTGTGGATGTCTCCTTTGCTATGTTCTCTTACGTGTATCACATTCCTGCCAAATTGCTGCAGTTGGCTGATTCTGATAACCCTGTCACATGATTACAGCTTTAACTAGTTGATCTTCAATGCTAGTTAATTTTCATGTGATGCAAAGGTGCTCAACGTACCAAACAATAAACATGATGTAATTTTTGTAATCTAAATGAGTCGTGATATAAAAAATGCCTGTGTATATGTATTGTGAAGTGGCTTCTTGTTGGCAGCTGATCTCTTTCTTCCTCTGTCTCTATCTTCCCCCGTTCTTTCTCGGTGCTTCACGAGTTATCTAGTCTCATCCCCATCTCCGATCAGCTGATCTCATCGAGTGACCACAACCACGCGCTTATCCTCCCTCTTTATCGTTATCTTTCCTCCTCCACTTCTCACTTTAACTCAGATCACCCATTTCCGCTTCCTCATACTCATTCCATCGTTATTTTTAGACATTTTATTACCCAAACCCGTATTGAGATCCCTTTGCACTCGTCTTTAGCGTTTTACTAGAACTTTGAAAGCACTAAAAACCACGTGCAAATCAGATAGGATTTCCCAATCGAATGAGTGCATTGTTGTTGATCCGAACGCTTTCAGATTAACAGAAATAATAGGAATCTAATCCAAACAAGAAGCCAGCAGAATGGTTCTCGCTGAATTATATCGGTAAGTAAATGTTAGTCTAAGATTTGAATGAAGATCAAGTAATTTACAGTTATCATATCGAAATATTCAAAGATGATCTTCACAAATATCGAAAATCGGTAGGTTTCTATTCCACTTCCATTTCCTTAGTCCTATGCCCTTGTCTGTCCTTCCTACTTTTAGCCTTTTTCTGCACAGAATATCGATTTTCGACGAAAACCGGTCGTAACTATTTCGCCTGAATGCGACAGGCAGAGACTGAATTTTGTATGACTTTGAGGGAAAGAAGGAAAGAGACAGAAACAGTGCAGTTGCACTTCCAAAACGAGCCTATTTTGGTTTATTAGATCACATTTTGTTGCATTCTAAATCTTTTTTTTTTTAGGAAAAATGAGCATCTCTATCGATTTTCGTTGCTAGGAGTTGAATTTGAATTTTTCTTGCACGCTTTAAACCTATTTGTTTAGATTGCGATGCAACATGTTGATGACAGGAAAGTCTACCTGAATGTCGGAGGGAAACTGTTCTCCAGTCATGCAAAGGATCTCGAGAAAATGCCTGACTCAATGCTGTCCCATCTGCTCGATAAATCCTGGAAGGAAGCTAGTTGTGAGTAATTTGTTCGAGATAATTTTCGCAGTAAAATAGTAACTCCCATTTTTATTGATGAGATTATTCTTGCACATTTTTTCTTTATTTATTTTTATCTTAGCGAGTGAAGCAGTTTTCATCGACCGTGATCCAACCCATTTTCAACTTCTTCTCGATTTTTTAGCCACAGGCAATGTGAATCTGCCCAGTACAAAAGCTGATATCGAACAAATCAAACAGGAAACTGAGGTTTTCCTTTTAGAATATGCAACTGCATTATAAATAGTTTAGTTTTACCAACTTAACTCTATCAAAGAACGACTGAATGATTGGGAGAAGAAGAGCCAAGGAAAAGGACCGCCATTTTTCATTGGGGACAGGGTCAGATTGAAATCCACGAATCTGTATAGGATATTTGCGAAGGAATATGGGTGGAAGTTCGATGGATCTTCCAAAAAAGTTCCCCTTTCGATGCAGTCTTTCAACTGTTAGTTTTGAATTTGCACGATCTTGTATAAAAATGTTTACTTTCAGTGTTTTCTCCTCCAGTTAAATGTGGCATCTGTGGATTGAATTCCTCTTCTGTGTCTGGTCTTTATAAGAATGCGCTAGATTACCCCCGATCTCAACTCAACACAACTGGTGAAGTCAAGAAGGTAGACTCGCACTTGATTTAGTTTTGAGTAAAATAGAAAGCTCTATGAATTGAAATGATGAAATCAAACGTCAAATGATTACATAAATGCATAGATCTTGCTCAATAGTGATAAAGCTTGAACTATAAATCTTGCTATGAGTGGATAGAAAGATGAGAATCAAATTTCAGCGACTAGAAAAAGTTACAAACAACAGATATTCCTATTTGATAAATGAAGACCAGCTTTTCTATAATAAAAAAAAGTTTCATTTCCAGATCTACGGTCTGTGCTGTTGCATCGATGTGTCTTTCGGACGTTCTTCGACGGTCTTTCACCTGCCTTCAAAACTATTCCGAATCGCTCAACCATATGAATAAATGTTTCAATTCTTTATTCATTAGAACACATTTATGATTGAGAAAGGTTGTTGCTTTTAATGGAATAATGCCCGTATTCGGAACAATCGTTTTTGAGACGAAATAGAACTAAGTCGGAGAGATCAGTGGATAGTTGACTGTGGCATGAAATAGAGCACATTGAATTGAATTGACAGAACTGCAAAAGTTTGATTGCGATGAAAAAGCATAATTATACAATCCCTATCATATAACGACTAGATCAATAACAATCATTATGTGAAATAGGAAATGAAAGACGATTCAGACTAGAGGACTAGCAATAAACTGGAAATGAGTACGCTTAAATTTTCAGATTTGATGATAAAGATCATTGAAAATGGCTTTTCATTGCATTGCAGCAATTGTGACAATCACAGAGCTTCAATAGAAACAAGAGATGTGATAGAGCAGAAAGTGACTAGTTTATAGTTGAACAGATAATTCAATATTCGATTATTTCAATATTGTTTTGTAAAATCAACAACATGCTATTATTCCTGATGAAATCATTATATCAAAACTACTAAAGTCCATGTTTAGCAATAACAGTAACAATAGCACATTCGCAGAAATAATAGGTACTAATCCAATTAGAAGGACCCTTGGAGAATTTTGCTTATTTTTCAGATAATACTAAATATTTTAATAGTTGGATATGAGTTTATGTGGCTGCATGAGTTTGGACGACTTAATTGCGCTGAAGAGTCTCGGTCGCTCGATCGATCTTCTCCTCTCCTTCTGGCCACTGCTGTTCTGCTTGCCAGAATTCGACCCCTTCGATGTTCGGGAATCTGCTGATTGAGCTCGTTCTGAAATGATGAAATACTAAGGAATCGTGGTTTTTAAAGATGGTCAAAGTCGTGAACCATAAATTATCTATAATTGCAATGTGGTAGATATACAGATTCATATAAAAACACAAATTTAATTAAAGGTTATTGAGCTGGAAAACTTACGCGAACTTAGAAAAAGGTATTTTAAAAAGTAATTTTTATGATATTTGAAGATAAAGCTGCGTTTTCATTTGTTTTATAAGAACGAGTATATTTCAAAAAATATTTGAAATGAGTACTTGTCACAGGACGCTATGCTCTTTTTTCTTTTTTACATTATCTTTGCTTTGGTAACATAGTAATCACTTCTGACTGTAATGTACACGAGTCTGAAGAATAATATGTATTTATACCTCTGAGCGTGCCACCCGTGCTATTATCATACAGACTTCCATTAGCAGCTTTGTCGACACTGATTCCCCTGCTCCTTGCAGTGTCGTAATCCGTGTCCGAGCACTCTGCCTGTGCAATCGGGGCAGCCTTTGAATGTCCATTCCCATTCCCATTCACAGTCGGGTTCATCCAAATTGTCTGTCCTCCCTGACTCCCTTTTTGTGGCGAATCATGGGTTCCATTGCTTTGCAGATTCTCTTTCGGAGGCGAAGTCCGTCGATTCAAATGACCGTTTGTTTCTTCCTTAAATGTCTTATTAGTTTTGTTAGTTTTTCTTCTTCTTACGATTTTGATCTTCTCGTGATGAATCCTCCGAATGCTAGTCTTCTTTTGTTGCATCATTTCATACAACTTATTCCGATAATCATCGATTGTCAATTGAATGTGGTCAGGAAGAGGCAGAGTTACCTAAGCATAAAAATGATAAAATCGCTGTCGTTGTGAGATTTTGTTGAGTTGTTCAATATTCTTTTTCATAAATAATCACAATTAATTCACAAAATTCATAAATTCAAAACTGATAAAGATACTAAATAATAGACAAATCTCTGGCAAATATTCTGACTAATATCAAACAGAGATGTACGTAAATTTCGTTACATTTACGATCTTTACATTAGACCTCATTATTTCTCATGAAGTTATGAAAAAATATTAAATATTATCTCTTCGTAATTGATGAAATGATCTGATCATCAATAGTTTCTTACATCATAAGGCAAACTTGGCTCGTCTTGTGGGTTATGAAATTGGACAACGTAAGGGTGAACTAGGCACTGTTCGACCGTCATCCTTTTATGGGGAGCAAATATCAATAGCCTGGAAATAGTATCATCAATTTAGACAAACTTCTATCCTTCCTACCGATTAATCATATCCAAGGCATGAGGATTTCCAGGAGGAATGACGACTTCTAGAGGTTTCCTAGGCCTTTGCGGCATTTTCTCTAATACCGACGCTGCATAGTAGCTACCTTCAAAATGAGAAAGTTGTTAATATTGTCTCATCAAAAACTTGGATTTTTCAAAACCTCGAAATCATAGACAACAAGTGAATAAAATAAACACATTTGAATTTAGCTCTTCTAAAAAATGGCGAAAAAGTTCTATAGTGCAACAAATCTTTTCTTCTGTTCATATTCATTTATACCTTACCTATACTCTGAATATCCTGTTTCGAAGGCTTAGCAATTGTGTTCATTATTCGCTCAATCTGATTTATCGTTGAAGCACCGGGAAAAAGAGCTCGGCCTGCAAATTTGCACAATTCCTAACGATTATGAGCTAAATTATTTAAAACAGATTTTTCTATCTCAATTTACTGTTGAAAGTTTACGGCACTAATCATAAATATGTTTTCTGAATTATTCTACACTATTTCATAGTTATCCTCAAAAGTATCGTATTTATTCTAATAAAAGAACGCTCTCTAATAGTAGAATAGAAGGGCATGTCCTCCTATTAGAATAAATGCGGTAATGGAAGAAAAACTAACGCACAAGACGATGGAGAATGAATTGATTTTTCGATCTAATAAAATTGTTCCCAACATAAAAAATTGTAATTTATTGTAATGACTTTGCAGTCGGTCTTCTTGATCCAATGTTTATTTATTAGAAAGTTGTAAAAATGTGTTTTATAAAATTGAATTAATTGTCATACCAATGAGCATTTCAGCGAGAATGCAGCCGAGACTCCACATATCGACTCCTTTCGTATATCGTTTCGCAGCCAGCAGAATTTCAGGAGACCTGTACCATCGAGTTGCCACGTACTCTGTCAATTCTGGCATTTTTTGGCCTTCGGGATAATCTTCCAGCTGCAATTCATTTTCAATCGTTTTATCTTAAACCTCCTTACAGAAGTAAGCGATCTCGCCAATCCGAAATCAGCCAATTTCGCTCTGCAATCGGCATCGAGCAGCACATTCGAAGGCTTTAGATCTCTGCAAATTCAATCGTATTTCACCATTTGTCTGCACTTTTCATCATTTCATCATTCAATCTCTGCATTCGTATGCAAGTTCCTGGATTATTATCTTCATTTTCCCGTTTGTGCAATTCCGTTTCTCCCCTTCGTATTCGTTTTCCTGTACTTGAGTATTCCCCATTTCTCCTTTTTGCACATTTGCTCAGTGCAATTTTCTGCCTGATCGCCCTCCATTCTGTTTCACTCCCTTTTCTACTTTTTGTACTCCAAACAGAAATTTCAGATGGGTTATGGATTACGTCATAGGCAAATTCATCCATACTTGTAAGAACCAGAGTTTTCTATCTACTTTTAGGCATGAAATCATAGAATTTTCCATTTTCTCACGACGAAGAAATTATTCTCCAAAAGTGACAAATTTGAACGCATTTCAAGAAAAACTTAAGAAAAATTTCGAAAAACTATCGACTTCCGGAAAAAGTTCAGCATTTAACAGAGGGAAAATGGAGAGAAATAAAAGCAAAGCGCCTGCGTAAATGTAAGAATATGTCGAACGCATGAACACATGCAAGAATGCATGTAACGCACTCACATTTAGGGCAAAAAAACGGTCACTGATCAGGTAGAAGAAATTATATAGAAACAAAAAGAAGAAAATGAGTAAGTAGAATTGCATTGCGCAAAAGGAAAGTAACCATAAAATTAAAGACCATTTTATGAAACATAGTCGGATATTTCCATAGAACAAGAACACATCTGTGTGAATGATAGGGTATATCCGAAAGATGAAGGCACACTTGCGTAATTGCATTGCTTAGTCACGATATGCGTGCTACTGGATTAATATATTGCGTAGACGAAAATGAAGGTAATCTAGTCAAAATGATTAGATCAACAATTTAGGGCAGAGTATTTCAAGACTTGAGAACTAAACGATACAGTTTGTGAACGTGAGAAAATGAAAGGAGCGATTGCATTACTTGTATCGAGAATAAGAACGTTACTTTTGAGTTTTATTAGCGCAAGTTATATAAAGAATTTAGAAAATTTTATGCTAAGATTGAGAAAGAACTTTTCATCGAATTCAGAAAGAACAAAAACATCCATAATAGGATAAAAGAAAAACTGACGCACCTGTGCAAAACATTGCCTGAATGGAGAAATCGAATTGCTCGAAAGAGCTGACACATGATGTACTGCTTGTGGACATCCTTCAGAATCGTTCCTTTCTTGATCACGTTGTGCAAATCGGCTTCCATATATTCGAATATCAAATAAATATCCCTAAAACACACATTCTAAAAATTTATTTTTCAATAAACGTTGAATTAGATATTGCAAGAATGTAGTAGAAATCAATAACCTTTAATGAAATTTTTTTTTTCAAAAATAGTTAAGCGATTGAAGATGAATATTTTTGTAAAATAATTGTTTTAAAATCTCTGAATAAAGAAAAAATATATACCTGTCATTGTCAGCCTTGTGAATGTTAAACAGTTTTATGACATTCGGATGCTTGCCGAATTCCTGCAGGAACATAACCTCTCGAAACGTTCTTTGACTATCTGTAGCGTTTCGGAATGCATCGAATATCTGAAAAAAAACAAAAATAAATCAGATTCATCTTCAAAAACAATACCTTTTTAAGAGCGACGACATCCTTTGTTCGTTTATCGATAGCTTTCCAAACAATTCCATAAGCTCCTTTTCCTAAACTATTATGCAAATCATATTTGTCCAGAATATGTCCGTCGACATCGTCTGTCATCCCACCCGTTTTCTAAATTATCACATATTATCATAGTTCATAAATGAATCATCGAGGATTTCATAACGATGGGAGATTATTCCATAATCAAGCAGACTTCAATAGATCTTAACACCCCGCATTCAATAGTTAGAAGCAGATTTAGCAGACCAACAGACAGTGCATTTTTTCCTTCTCTCTAATTCAATAATCCCCTTTAAATGGAATTGCATTTTCTAACTAAATATGGCATGGCACGACTTCAAAATATTATGAATTGAGATTGAATTTGAAAAATAACGAGATTTTAAGAAAAGCATAAATTTACTATTGAACTATTGAAAAGAATGTGAATATCACGCCACAAGAATATGAGCGAAGATTTTCATTTTAGTCGAATTAAATTATTCTATTCAGCCTAACTATGGTGGTATATTCGCAATAAAATTATGGGGAAAATTAAAGGCGCTATATAAATAACTTCACCGATATATGGAAAATAAGATCAAAGCTAATAACATTCTTGTGCCAAACAGTCTCCTACAAACTCGAAGAAATTACGTAATCGCGTGGACAATATGATTATCAAAATAGTTTGATTTTAGAAATTCGTTCTCACGTCAAAAATGATTCATCTCTTCAATTTGGAAATTGGAAATGCGTAATGAATGCAGGAAATTCAGCTGCTCATTTAAGGATATTCGATGGAAACGTGCATTTGGTAAGGGGACTATTTTAGATAATTTAGAAATGGACTGAAAAGATCATAAATTGGGGAATTTCTATTCCAAACTATAGAAAACAGCCTACGCTCTACTGATAAATAGGATAAGCTAATAAATTGACGTTTGTCGAGCATTGAATTATTAGAAGATATTTAAAGGAAAGGAGAAGCATGTGCAGGGCTGTGAGAGGGAGAAGCATATTGTCAGAGAAGGAGGGGGGATAAAGGGAAATGAAGAGAGCAGAGAGAAGAAGAAAGTGCCTGAGGGGTGCACCTGAAGAGAGGAGAATGAAGAGGAAAAGATAGAAAGAGGGGCCGTAGTCAGGGAAACCAATTATGGAATAGGGAGGGATAGAGCAAGATAGAGAGAAAGAAAGAAAGATGAATAAATGAGGTAAGCAGGCTGTTTGATAGGGGAATGTAAGCTGATAAGGACGGATAAACAGGAATATCGTTAGAGGCTATTCAGATGGAAAAAATAACTGAAAATCGATCGAAGACTAAATCCAAATTCAAGAAAAGCTAAACCACCTATTCAGAAAATCCCATTCTATTCATGCGAAGACGAATACAAAAATTGGGATTAAATTATAGGTCTGGAAAATGGGAAAAATGAAATATGAAAATAAAAACATTGAAGGCGATTTTGATGACGAAAACGAATAAAAATAAGAGATATATCATGTCACAGAGATTTATACCAGATTAGAATGTGATATTCCAGAGCAAATCCTGCTTATGAGCGGTAGATTTGACGGATAAAGGAGTGGAATTTAATTGGAAAGTGAAGAAAATGAATGAATGTATGAAGCATAAGGTAACCGAGAGAGATAAAGAAGAGGGGGAAAGCCTGCAATTACGGAAATGAAAACGAAAAGGGGGATATATGAATTCGGGAAAGAGATATGTGAGAAATAACAGTCAAAAAGTCTACACGATAGCTATAAATTATGGCTTAATCTTTTATCATTTTTATATGAAGGTGTAGCTGAAAACACTGTGTAAAGCTTTGAATAAATATCAGCATCAACAAGAAATTTGTGTCGATGAAGAATCTTGTAAGACTATTCAGAGTGGAAAAATATTCTCTAGGGGCAATTGAAAATCGAAGAATGCATAATGCTTGAACAATCTTCAAACTTTTTTTTTCTTCTAAAATAGTAATAAAAAGAGTGACGATCGATTTGCATAATATATAATGGCAACCGGGTGTGTAGGTCTGAAGGCAGTCGGTGGTCAGATGAGGAACAAATAGGGAAAGAGCTAGGGGAAGGGAGGGAGGCAGGTAATTGGCCCTAGGCAGGGAAAGGTGAAAGGGTATGGGATGGGGGACTGGGCAGGGACTGTTTACCCCTTGCAATGCACAGCAGGTACTGCGCATATGAACCACAACCCACAAATGGACACCTGTGCAATGGGTAATATGCGGTAAAGAGAGGCAGATTAGAGAAGGGGTTACTAAATTAAACTGAATAACCGAATGAATGAAATGGAACCGAAAGTGAGAATGCGATAAATATGCTTTCGCAGACTGATTAGGTCATTTGACATTAAATATCACTTAATGGTGACAAATTCTAATGAAATGTGAGGAAAATAACATTTTCTGCTTTCTAAGCATTGTAACGCGAATTTCGCCTACTACTGATATTTTCGGAAGCAGCAAATTGTAGCTGCAAAAGAATTTCGTCAAATGTCATCGTGAATTTTATATGAAAACCAAAAATCGTTGATATTTTTTCAGTCACAATAAAACGATTTTCTCGAAGCTAATTTCGAACTAATTGAATCGCGCCGATATGTAACCTGTAAATAATAAATAGGCCTACAAATGGACAGGGAAAGGGGAAACATTCGATTCAATTCCTTCGCAGAGGGCTGTCTGCAAGGCTTTCTGCTCATGGTGCTTGTTTCCAATGACAACCCAGGCAGAAATTGCCGTTAGAAGGAACGACAAGTAGAGGCACAGAGGGCACGGGGAGGTGTTGAGGATCCACTCACGGGGAGAGACGAGACAACTTATGAGTATGTGAAATTCTGGCAGATATTTTTAGAATAGTTTAGTTGGGATAAAAATTCATTCGTTGCTATGAAAAAAAAAAATAATTGAAAAACGAGAATGATTCATTCTGGAAGGTGAAAAGAAGCCCCTAACAAGAAGTGCATTTGAATAAATAGAGTGGAGTAAATGCCTTCTTAAAAAAATGAACGAGTAACATCTTCGTCCAATTTTCATTTTGCAAATGGTGAATTAGAATAAGACTTACTTTAAAATAGGTATTCTTAAAGTCAAGCTTCAGAAAAGTTAATTCGATTCTACAAATGATGTTTAAACTAATTCTATCAAGTATCAAGCTGACTATACTGCTCATTGCGTCTCAAGTACTTATTCAAGGACACAATTTATTAGAAAAACCTACCTTGCCCATAGTTTAGAGTTTTAGAGCCGATTATCGGAATTTCAATGTAAGTCAAAGTGAATATGAGTCTGTGGATTCGATTGGAATTTCGGAATCGAGATAGCTTATGAAATGGAGAGAAAGGCAGAGGGCAGCCAAGCAGAGAAGCGAAACACAGAAATTCTATACGTGAACTGCTCTGAGCATACATTCAGGTAGACAAACTATGAGACCTGGGGAAATAAAGGGAGAATGAAACTGGAAGTGCAAAATATGAAAAGGCAGAAGTGGAAACAACAGGCATGACATGTGAGAACGAGAATGACCATGTTGCGAAGCATTGGACACTAATGAATTATTGAGGAGCAACCGAATTGAACCCAGTGCAAGTAGAGAATTGAATTGGGTAATGCAACGACTCAAATAGAGATCCGCTTACACCTGCTCTGTTCTGCTTTCGTCACAATCCATTTGACTGGAGGCTATGCAGTTATGCAGCGATTATGCAATGCACAGGCAGAGGACCTACCAAATATAGGTAAAGAGAGAAAGAGAATGTCAGAAAGATGCAGATGCAGATGCAGAAGCAGAAGAGAAGCAGGAGGACGGCATGGCCCACTCCGCCCGATTTGACGTCAAAATATACACATTCCAACAATATCACAAAGCAGGGCAAAATAGTAGCTAAATGCGGAAATCCAGTTCAGTGAAAATTGAAATGGAAATAAGGAAATATTGAGTATCGCAATAATAAATACGTGCAAAATACCCGTGAAAATGATGTGAATTGGCGGGAAAAACAGACGTAGGCTTTTGATTTTCAATTGAAAACTGAAAACTGCAAATTGCAATGGAATTGGGGGCAGGCAGAGAATGGGAGATGGCAGAATGCACAGATGCACCTGTTAGCTTTGCGCTGAATTATTGAACAGCGGTAAATTTCGACTTCTATCAAATTGAGTAGACCGAAAATGAAGTCGTCGAAAGTGCATGGGGCTCAAGGCTGAAAATCCATTTCAAACTACGCAGAATATGAAGATAAGCTGATCGATTGGAAATCATAGGAAAATTGAAAAGCCGAGAGTTTTGCTCAGAATGAAAAATGCACCCAAATTGGGCAGTGACGACGCAGAAAAAGTGAAAAGGAAGGAGTTTGGCACAAAAGAAAATGACTTGCAGCCGGCAGGAAAAAGAATGTAGTGAAAGGAGGAAGGAACCTGCTGAGCTGCTGAGCAGTGGAATCGTGGATTGAAGAGCAGCAAGGAAGCAGATATTCAAAAAATGGGACACCCCCGATTTAAAACTGGCAAATCCAGAACTATTTTGTTAGCCCAATCGGTGACCCTATTCACAAAAAGTTCTGAATCGGGCAGTTCTGGGTCGGAGGTGTCCCCAAAAATATGCCCCTGAACTTTAGATTATTATCATCATCCCAGCATTTTGATAATGATATTTCCTAATATTGATATAATTTACACTTAGGTAACTCGGCTAACGTGGACAATATAGATTTAATCAACAAAAACAACTAGCTCTTGATAGCTTTTCCTACCATCTCTGATCTAAAATCGCTCTGAAGCGAAATATATTAGGTCATTTAATAAATGCTTAGAATTTTCGAAAAATTAGCACTATAACTACAACGATATTATTTTCGGCAAGAATTAACATGGAAAATACATATACCCCTTTTAAATCCCGGAACTTATTGATTGGCCAAATATTTCCTTTTCCAAGATACCGATTGAGATACCATTTTTCAATTTAGCGTTTTATCTTCAGCAAGATTTAGAATTTTAACAGGATAAATTGAGTTGACTTCAAATCATTCAGAGTGCATTGCTAGACTTTTGTGGAGAATAATTTCGATAAAGAATATCAAGAGATCGAAGTCTATATAGAAGTCTTCAGAAAAAAGCTTATAGGTCATTTAGATAGAGCTCCTAGTATACACATTTACTAGAATATCGCCCTAATAATATAGTCTTCTGAGCATCTGACCTGAGCACTTCCCGCTATAACGCCATCACAAGTGTTGTGCTGTGCCTGTCCGTCAACTTCGGTTCCTATCTCCATTCCTGTCTCTGTTCCCGTTTCATCCTTTCCGTTTTTGTCGATTCCCTCTGACCACCCATTTTCCCCTTCATTCTTCCCATTCTGCTGGTCTCGTGTCCAGTTGTGCTGTAGAATCGGAGGTGCACTTTCCATCCCTTTGCACCTGAATTATTCACAATTTACCTCTGCCAGCGCTGCTAGCAACGTCTATGTGGAGAAATTAACGAGTCTGCTGTGAGGGGGCGAAAGAGCGAATCATATGAATTTATAGAGTGCAGGTAATGAAAATAATAGATATCCATGATCAATAATTATTATTTCAATAGAACAGAATTTGATTTGTAATAAATCTCAAGAGGTCTCAACTAAGATTCCATCTTACAAAATCAAGATTTAGGAGAAATTGGAGAATAAGCGCTGAAATAGTTTTCCATAATTCAATAGTAAAACTTAACCCATTACAAGGCTACCTAACTTATAATTTAGACATTTAATCAAACACCTTTTACGAATAGATCTAAGGTTCGATAGAAAATGACTAAATGCTCTAGATAGCAATCACAGAAAATTGCAAGAAAATAACGTTACGCGATTGGTTTCAGGTCTCGAGGGCTAACTTGGTCTGGTCGAGGCCTGAAATCAGTCACCAGAGGTTGACTTTCCGCTTGGATGAATCGCCTGACGAAAAAGAGCAGGCTGCAGCAAACGTCAGGCAGAAGGACAGAGGAATGGGAGTGGAATTGCAGGGGAAGAAGTCGATGAGATGAAGAAGGCGGAATGTTCACGGCAAAAACGAACACTTTTCTATTGTCTTATTCACTCTGTACTTTTGCAAATCATTAACCTGGCTGGACACAATGAGTTCTCCATCAAAACAAGCATTTATAGTTTGGCTTGGTCTATTGAATGTTGAACTTATTGTTCATAATTGAGGCGAAAATATGAAGAGTTATTTCATGAACGTGTATAAAGATAGTGAAGTATCACGTAGTGCAATGATCAGATTCATATAGCTAAAATGGTTAGCTTTGACTGGTATATTGATTTTCTTTTATACGGGGGTGTTTCAGTATAGTTTTACAACTTTTTCTTAAATCAAATTTCTCCTACAAATTACCTATAAAAAGACTGGTCAACAGGATTCAATTAATCTATTAGGAAGATTTATGAAAATATATGGCCTTGCCCACTTTCCATTTATGGGTAGACCTGGACATATCTTCAGTGATGTTAGCAGCGCAATGTGAAATCCTTGAATTGCCAGTAGATCCAGGGAGAACGAGCATCAGAAACTTCATGCGATCTACCCAGGGTATTTTTTCTTAACAATTTGTCCTCTTCAATCTAAGATAAGCTACAATTTTCACCAGTGCGATCTATCTCTTATAGTTTATTTTCGTCTGACGAAAATGCTCCCTAGGTCCGTATTGCCAACATCCTTGATTATTACTAACCAATTTCATGCGCAACTTCAACGATTATTTTAGATTATAAAATTCTAAAAGTTTACATTCTCAACTATGATGAAAAAATCAAGAAAAATGGCGATTTTCACATAGTTCATATTCGGAGATAATAAGTCGTTGTTTTCAAAACATATCAGATGAACTGTGGTGTCTCATTATAGAAGATGCTACATTAATGATGATAGAACAAAACACGATTGGGTGATGAGAAGAAGATAAATAAGAAAGCAGTAAATAAAATATAAATTAATGAGATTTTTGTTTTGATTGCTTTTGTCATGTCAAGAAATGCATTTTCCCGATATATTATCACAATCAGATAATCAATCATCAAAGCCCCAAAACATCGATGGAATTTACTATGAAACGATATTTCAATTTACGTATGATCTCTAATGGAAAGTACGTCATATGATGAACGATGATTGACGAGAGATGGAAAAATGATCAATGAAATCACCTTTAATGTTATTGTTTTTGCAGTTTATTATTGTCGGTTTGAATTTGTATCCTAACTAGGAGATAACTCTACTCATTCAGATAACCCTTTATTACTGGTGCATATAAAACGTTTCATTTTTTTCTCGAATTTTCGACTTTTCACGGTTTTTTTAGTTTTGACAAGTCTCGTTGCATTGTGTCATCGTTTCGCCTGTTAATTCGATTCAATCGCTTTGATTGTAGAATCATTTCATTGATTCTTCCTCCCCTCATATCAACCTTTTCAATATGCAGTTGCCAGTCGACGCATTCTATATTTTCAGTTTGACTCTTGCTTTCTGCGTATTCCATCAGTTCGGTTGTCCCCAACCAGTTAGTTTTTCTCACTTGTTCGAAAGAATATATTTTCAGATATTGAACCTAATTTATTGTTAGTGGGAGTTTCACGATGAGAGGCAGTTACAAAGTCTCAACTCTAAATGAGGTTTCCCAAATAGGTCGAAATATCAGCAAAATTACATATTTTAGGATGTTCCATCATCATCTCACGTCAACCATAAAGGAATGCATTGGCTCATGGCTACAGTTTTCATCATCGCTAATTTAGCAGTTAAGAAAATCATTCAAGTAAATATCATAATTAGTTGTGAATAATTTTAGGAGGCGGAATGATAGGTCAGTAAGTAATGACGGAACGACAGAATTATATTCAATAAATGACTGAGTGATTCTTGCCATATGATAGAAGTCAGGGGCGCACGAACTTTGACTTCGGGTGTTTTTCGTAACTTCGACTTTGAAAATTTTCAAATCAAAACTTCGCGCATCCCTGATAGGAGTATCTTTCCCCAAAAACATTGCGTTACTTGACAAAAATCACTGTCATTATACGTTTATTTGAATATAAATGATCAAATTATAGCAATGCCTAATGCAATCATGAATTTGGGAATCGTTCTCGGTTTGGTATTGCTTATCCTAACTGCTATAATTACTTATATCACCGGATTACAATTATCATACTCCTGGCACATGATGCAAAATCGCTGGGATAAATACAGAAATGTGTAGGAATTGACTTTTGATAGTTATTATTTTTAATAGAAAAAATAACTTGAAGATGTCGCAAACCATACAGTGAAATAGCCTATCGGGCATGTGGGTCGAAAATGAGGTAAACTAGAGTTCTTTGTTCGATTGAATTTCTAGATTTATAGAATCTTTGTGGGCATCTTGATTTGCGTAACCTCATTTGGTTTCGCAACAGTTCTGCTTTTATTGGCGTCGAAGAATATCATGATTCTGCTCTATTTCTTCTTCAATTGGAGCAAGTTGCTGAATTATTTGTCGAAATGTTGCAACTTCTTCAGAAATCAACGAATGCTATCTCATCTTGATCATGGGCATTGCAATCTATCCATTTTCAATGCTAAGAAGTCCCAGACATTTTTGGTAAACTCTTCTCTTCGCAGATAGCTTTAGTGAGTTTTAATTTTAGGCAAATAGCAGTGTTCGCGGCAGGTTCTAGTTCGCTAGCAGCGGTTCTGCTTCTAATTGGAGCAATCCACGATGCACCTGTTTGTTCTCAGGTAATCTATACGCTGATGATCATCATCAATCTCTATGTTACAGGACGTCCCTCACAGAGGCTACAATTTCCACGAAGCCTGCATGGCCTATGGAACTCTGCTTTTCGCATATGGTGGCCATTCCATCTTTCCAACCATTCAGATGGATATGAAGAAGCCCGTCCACTTTGCCAAGTCCGTAATTGTGGGATTTACAAGTAAATCTCTAGCTTCTCTTATTGCTTACCAAGGTTTGCATTTTCAGTCGTTACGATTTACTACATATCAGTGTCGCTAACAAGCGTTCTAATTTATGGAAACTCAATCGGTGACATAATCATCCCCTCGATCCAATTATCATGGGTCCAACACATTGTAAGTTTCTTCAAAATTTTAAAGTTTCACAAATTGGGTATAGAAGAAAGGGTTTTAATCCAAAATAAGTCAAATTCTGACTTTATTTTTTTTAAAATAAAATCATCGCCCCATCTACTCCACAACCACGAGCTTATTGCAGGTGAATGTGATGATAGCAATTCACGTTGTGACAACGATTGTCATTGTATTTTCGCCATTGGCTCAGCAAGTCGAAGATCTGTTCAAAATTCCTCACAGTTAGCGCACAATTGCTTAATTTTCTGTGCTTCATTTATTCGTCATCTTAGAATTTGGCTGGCAGCGATTTGTGATCCGAACAGTTCTGTTCTGGATGATAATTTTCATCGGACTGACTTTACCTCATTTCGGGCCTATGATGGACCTGATCGGATCATCGACAATGTCTCTCGCATCGATCATTCTTCCACCTCTATTTTAGCTCTTCATTCGAGCATCTTGCGAGAAAGCAAAAGACCAGGACATGAAGCCGCATCTATCAGCGATTGATGCGAATGAGGAATGGGCCACACTGTCAGAGTAAGATTTATTATAGGATCTTATTGTTAGTGCTTCGCTCTGGATAAGAATGAACATTCCGAAGAAGCGTTCTAATTTCATTATATAACTTTGCCCAATTTCAGTGTTATCCACTATACTCCAAAGTCGATGTTAATAATCAATATTTTCATAATGGGTAACGGCAATTGATATAATTAGATTAAAAAATGAATTTTTAGCCTGTGGAGTAGTAGGAGGTCTTGTGGCCATGATAGCATCAATTATCCGACTGGCAGATTCAACGATGGGAGTTCCGTGCTATGTGCAATATTTCAGAGGAGGTAAAGAGGGAATTGCACATCAAAATCATAATGAATTCCATTCAGGTCTGGAGTTTCATTCAAGTGATCTAGGAATTGTAAATTGTTGCGGCAGTTATCACAACATCACTGTATCAGGAAGAGATCCAGTTGGGTATTGTTCGGCATATCGTCCTCATTAGACTGTCTAATCCAATTTATGCTGTTCAAGTCTGTATTATAGTGCTTTCTTCTTGCAATAAGATTACAATGACAATTTTTAAGAAATATAATTTCGAAGTTTAGTCATGTTTATTTTCAATCATCATAATAAATAAACTTATGAAACTTATTTATACCCGTAATTTTTTTCCTAATTTCCGAATAGGGGCTGACATTGAGATTTCTTTGCATCTGATAATCTAAAAAATACTTCTTCATATGGACTGTTTTCCTGTTAATTTTTAAAGTTTTTAAAGTGTGTATAATAGCAGAGTTCGAAAATTTTGGAAGTTGGATATAAGTGAAGAAAAAATTATTTAGATCACTCTCATTTTCATATTGATTATGGAAAACAAGGAAAAGAAACCAATTAATGCCTGTTTATTTCAGAATAAACATTCGCAATGAAATTAATCTTGAATTTTAAAATTAGATTGAAAAAATACGTTTGCTTATAAACCGTCATAATCGGGAGGAAATATACACGAGATAAGTCAATCTTTAGATAAAATCTTCATGATACGATGTTCCAAATGGACAAGCTATCCTCTTGAAGATTAATCCTGAAAGATAAGCGATATGGGATAATTAGGCAAATAAGTGAAATACGCAAAGCTAGGCTTGCTGTATTGGAAACGAAATCATCGAACCCTCAACAATGAATACATTAGTCAATCTAGCAAAAACAAAAAATCAACGAAAAGAATGGAAAAGACGAAAAATAGGAAAAAAAACAATAAAAATTACAAAAAAAAGCTAACCTAATTTGGACGACTTGAAAATGTGAGAGTGAATTCACTTGGGAGTGAGAACGGAAGTGGTTCTCCCGACACTGAATCGTTCGGACCTGCGGCAGATGAGTCGAGCCAGCTCCGCATCGTCCAGGCCCGTCTCGTTCACTGGCACAAGCGATTCCAGTGTCTTCAGGGGTTTCGACACCTGCAAACTTTCTAGCTTATTTTTCTAGCGTGAAGAAATATTTGGATCAAGTCTATTTATGAAGAAATCAGAATAACGAAACAATGATTATGCATTACTCATTCAAAGAAGCAAGAAAACGTTAAGTCGAAATTTTGATTTGGTCGAAAAGTAGTCTCTTACCAAATAGATTAGGTTATGCAAAGCTTTCAGGTAATTATTTCTATGCGAGTTCGAAATTCATCATTTCTGTCATAACATTTTTAGAATCTTACATTACTTAGACATTATCACAATTTGAAGTAAAATTCCGAGTTTTTTTTTATATAAAAATTTCAAGATAATTCAAATATACTAAATTAGCCTTGAAAAGTTTTAAAATAGCAAAAGGGTAAAAATACCTTTTTGGCGATTCTCGGCTTCTTGCTCTGATTGCACTGGATTTCGGGTTCAGACTCTCCCTCAGTCTCTGGCTCTGGCTTAGCCACAGCCTCAGTCTCCTTCTCCTCGACAATCCTTCTCTTGTACTTTCTCCTCACGTTCCTCTTTCCTTCCAGCCTCTGCTCTTCCTGCCTGTCTTCTCCTCTGACAAAGCCTCCATCGAACTCCCCAGAAATCACTTGTCCAATCTTCTCCAATCTGCTGATAATCGTGGTCATGTAGACATCCGACTCGCTCAGTGCCTGAACATTTCATAGCTCAGGAATTTAACTTTCGTGAATATTCGGATAGATTTCTATTTTCAATCAAAATTTTAATGAACGAATGATGATGATAATAGCATAAAATTTATTTTAAAATTATTACATTCCGAGATTTTTACAAGGTTAAAATTTCTAGCTTTTCAGATCGCTATTTTTAAAATTTTGAATTGCAGTCACGCTAAAAATAGCACAAAAGCTGCATTATTTTGATTTGAAGTACAAGAGAGACTTATCAAAGATAAACCAACTCAGAAATAAGTAAAGAGATGCCTACCTGTCTGTCGCAGTAGGGGATGAGTTCGTAGTTGTCGATGGGCTGATTGGCAGAGTCGAAGCAGACCTCGAGCAGACACTCAGTGCAGATGTAGAACGAGTCTGAGGGCAACGTGAGGCAGTTCTTCACGATCCATCTGAATACAAATTATCCAGTTTCAATTAAACGTATCGAAGCTATGAAAAATAGTCGAATTTTTCAGGTTGCATAAGCAACATGCAAATGACGAAATGACGGAGCACGATAGAAATTGATGGAATGTGCAGAAAAGGAAGCATTTTTTCAGTTTTGCGCTTCATTATTCCGCTATTTACAAACTGTTGTTTGTATAATAAGTAGCGCTTGTTAGAAAAAAAACAAGAAAAGAGGAATAGCATGAAAGAAGAACGCTCATTAGACTTGACAATACTTGCAAAATTCTGAACTTATCGATAGGTATGACGAAAAACCTCACTCAGCAGTTTCAACGTTGCATGCTCTGCACATCTTGCGACGGAACTTCCTCTCGACCAGGTTGATTGGATAAAAGCCCGGGGGATCGGCTGCAGTTCTGGAAATGGAATGAAGGATGAAAGAGGAGATTCGATACGAGGAAACGAACCTGAGACGGAGATCTGTGAAGCAGACGAGGTGCTCGCAAGTGCCCTGATGGACGTACACGAAGGGCTGACCGAGACGTGTCACGAGGTCAACCACTCTGCAATAGAATATTGTTAATCGCTATCGAAAGACTATTTTGGATCTTTTCGAATTTATTTTTTTTTCTTCACGAATGTCTTTAGTTACACATCTAACTTTATTATTCAAAGTAGAAAGCTCCCGAAAATTGTAAGCTATGCAAAGCCATTTACGGTCCCTACATGTATGAATGAGAATATTACTTGGTCTCATGAATCGAAGCCACTTTGTACACGCCCAAGCCCCTGTCGGCCGCCCACGAACGAATTGGTCTGAAATGATTGTTGCAAATTTGCTTGGACCGAGAAATAAAATAACAAGAAGAACTCATTGCGCTGACTCAGATATGTCGGTCATTTTGAGAGAGATGCCTGTCGGATCGCTGCCCATCGTGTCCACATAGAAAGTGTCGCCGATGAAGAAGAACGAGGACGGAAAGCGGAACTGAAGTTCGTTATTTTTTATCCAGGTGTATTGTTCTACGGGGAATAAAATTTCGTTTATCTGCCAAGGGCAACGTCTTACTTTGTGCATGTCGTGCAGTTTGGGCCTCTGCTCCATGGCATTGACAGAGAAGTCGTTGTCGTGCGCGCAAAAGAAGGATCTCTTCAAGTCAGACAAAGTGTTGCTGCCCAGCAGATACAGGCGGAAGGCCACTTTCAGCTGAAACCAAGACTGCTACTGTGAATCCACTTGGGTTTTGATAAAAAATGAAAATGAAAATAGTTTTGTTCGGATTGAATTTCATAAAACTAACCAATCGACCGAGTCTCTGTTCGACTTTCTCGAGGCATCGATTATATCCCATGTAGACGGACACGCACGCAATCAGATTGTTGTCGTTCGGAGTTTCCTGGATGACAATTGAATGAATGGATTCGTCCTTTGGCAGTTCAATTGCATTTCAGATAGAAAAGAAAAGGAAATATTCAAATGTCCGTCCAAAGTCAGGCCTTTTAAGAGCGTTGATATCGGAATTGAGATTTTTCAGAATCGAAGTTTGGAATTGCAAAAAAAATTCTTTTCGAATTTTAGTCTGAGCAGGCCGAAAAGTGACTCGATCAGAGTAAGCTTCGACCAAGCCTGATTCTAACACATTCTGCTAATATAATTTCATTTCACCTCTTTGTAAATCTCCCAAACTTACATGTTTGATGATGCCATTGGCGATGACTGGCTGTCTGACAGTGTTCATGTTTCTGTCGCTGTTAGTGGGCTGCTCAGCAATCAATCCATCCATTTCTGCAATCAAATCGGTCGTCTTTCAATTGCCCTCAGAATTACCATCGATAGGATTCCACATGTCCTTATTGTTTGTAGGCCTGCTGCAGCTAGACGAATTCGTGTTGTCTTCTTTGTCGATCACAATCACATCCATGTCTGCAATATACCTCTTTTTGAAAATGAAGAATTCGACTTTATAGATCTTTTACCGTGATTTATATTAAATTTTCAACAAAAAACGTTATTTATTCAATTTCGAATTTTACAGGTTTTATGGAAAGAAGCGAAATAACTTCTGTGGTTATTTGGAAAGTTTGGACAGTATTGAAAGAGTCGTCATAGAGAGTAAACACTTTTTTCAAATGACATGCCTAAGAGCAAATTGAGCTTCCAAACCAAATTTCGAATTATTTCATTGTACTGACCATCATGTGGATTCCAGATATATTTGGACTGATTGACTCGCGTGCTGGAGTGGTTCGTAGCCGAATTGCTAGTGTCCGTGTTGGTCAGGACTGGGCTCTCGCAGACAACTTCTGGAATTGCTCACGAATGAATTTGTTTTGATTTTCCAGATTGTTCAGAAAGGAGGAAGTAACATGGAATTTTGTTTGCTGAAATTCTTGTAATGCTTCTGTGACATTTTTGTCCGTATATTCAATTTATTATAAACGCTGAGTGTATTCTTTTTTAATTGAGGATGTAGCGGACCTCCTGCATTTAAAGTCCGATATTAGGAGGAATAGTTTCGGGCAAAGAACATCGTGAGAAGAAAAGATTATCTGTAATTACAACCGTCTGTGCCTGCCATCAATCTGTAAATACAGGGGGCCGCTGTATCGGTGAAATGACATTTTTTCGTATTCCCGAACTTACCCTTGATATCATTCTTCTCGAGTTCTGTCTGCTTGGCAGTTTCTTCTTCCTCCTCCTTGCGTTCCCTCTTCTCCACATGCACTAGCTTATCTTCCTTCTTCTGTGTCTTGCTGAGCAACGTCGGATTGATTCCGTCGTATTTCATGGCCCTCATCGCAGCCGATTTGTACTGCGGATTTTTGCGCAGAATGTTGTCCAGCTTGATGAATCTGCAATAATTTCTAGAATTTAATTTTTGAGTTTTTAAAATTCAGAACATGAGCCACATGAAATGTCAAAAACGGCAGGATCTGAAAGAAAACTAATCCAAAATTATGCATAATTTTATCAAGTTCTTTTCTATTGGGTTAGTCATTCAAGAAACTAACTCAAGAGTGCGCATGCTGATGTGCTCGTAGAGAGGAATGGTGTTCTCAAGCACGTTGCCCAGCTCCGTGAATTCGATACTTCGACTGGGAAGTTGATTGAGTCTGGAATCAAATTGTTTTGGCTAGTTGCATAGTTCACCGAAAATCAACCTACCATTTTGTAAAATTTAACAAACTTTAGGGCTAGGAAGTATAGGAAAATAAGAAAAAAACATCTTGTGATAATGGTTCTTGACAGGGCCGGGCCGGATTTGACTTCGAATCCTGCCATTTTTGGCCGATTTTGACTTCGGAAAATTTTTAAAATTCGACCCTGTCCCGTCCCTAGTTCTTGACGAATTTTACAGAACTCAATTGCTTGATCGAAGAGTTGCAGAAGGAAACATACTTGACTGCAGCGGAAGCGACGCGAGCAGAGACGGCAGAGGAATCTTCCGGAAACAGGACCGAAGAGTGGCTCAGAATGGAGTCCAGACGGGCGGACACTCGACTCGATTTGTTCAGGAAATCTCTGAAATGATGTGCAATTTGTAGAGGAAAAGACAAGAAGCGAAGAGACCTGAAGCAGATTGGCCTGCTGATGAAGTCCTGCTCATCGACTCTGAAGACCTGCTCCATGGTCTTTAATCTGCAAAATGAGAATTTGTTCTGAAAAGTCGAAAAATCTGAGAAAATCACGAAATCAACGAAAGGAAATGAAGAAATGAGAACGTGGGGAAATTTAAAGTTGTTGAACAGAAATTTTTCCGCTAGAAATGAGAAGATGAACACAGTACTAAATTTCATTTCAACCGGAAAATGGGTTTCCCGAAAATTTTGTCGAGCAAGATTTCATTTCAAAAAGAAAGAAATTCAAAAACTATTCCGAAAAATTGCGAATTCAGTGTTTCGTGGAAATCCGACGTCAAAATTGTGGATTCAATTCTTTGTCATCAAATGAAATTTTTCCTACTATTTCAATCAAAAAATATAAAAATGAAAGGAAAAAATCACCAAGTTTCAAAAACAATCTAAGTAGGGACCGCCAAGCCCCGCCCCTTTGCCTTGATTCAATATTGTCCATAGTTGATACCCTTCCAATTATCGAAAATATTTCTTGTTTTACTTTTGTTTTTCATAATTGATCGGTACCTACTATACAATTCGATACCGCTCTTCCACGTGGTGATATCGATTTATCGATTGGGTGCGAAAGAAGTCCGCAAATGCGCGTTAAATGTTATGCAAACAGGAAAAAACCTATAAATCGAGTTTTTGAAGAGCCTAAAGCTATTTTTTACAGAGATATTTTATTCTAGAAAATATCTATTAAAAATACCAAATTTATCAAAATCCGTGCTGGCGAAACTTTTTAAATTGACTTTGAAGTTGTCAAATACTAGTCATTATGAAAACTCGAGTTTCTGATTTAGCGACAATGGGATCGATATAATTGTTTCAAAAATATAAATTTTGACTCTCTTAAAATATATAATTCGAAAAAATCGAATGAAAAAATTATAAAAAATTAAAAAAATTATTTTAGATAGAGGCGCATTTTCTCCTTTATAAAAAATCGCTTGCAAAAGGCTTATTTCGAGATGCTCCAGTAATTTGATCTCATTTTTACATTAATTGGGACTAAATCTTGCTTTCCTGAAAAAATCATCAAAATCTGTGCTAGCGAAAAAAAATTATAGTTAAAAATGTGACGAGTGTCGTAGTTATGAAATTCCTTACTGAAATGAGAGCGCATAAAGACAAAATGCTTTCTTTAATGTTCCTGACCCATCTATGTTGATATTTGTATGATTATTAGCGAAAATATTCAAAATTTGAAATTTTAAAGAATAATTTTCACAACTTTTCCAAATCGCCTTCTTTCACATCTTGTCCCCTTTCTCTCCTGCTCTCTCCTCCCCCCACACTATTTCTCACGCATTCTCTCTCGCTCTCTTCACACCTTGCACTATTTCTCGCTCCCCGCTGCACATCTGTCGCTGGACAAAAATGTTAGGGATTTTTCGCTTTTTGTGATTCAAAAATTTATTTTTTCTCTTTTCTTACAAATTTTTATCATTTTTTCACTTCGGGGATGGATAAAGAACCCACCGAATTACCCAACCATGGGTAGATCATCACTCTACGATGAATTTTTTAAAATGGCTGGTGGTCCCTAGACATTGCTCTCTTTGAAATCTCCTTTCTTTCGTATGCAAAAACAGGGTGCGGTTATTTTTGACAAAAAATTGCCTGCAAAAAGTGAACCTCGCATCGTCGCTTTCAGACACCCGTATCTCGGGTTAGGCTGATCCATCTTTCAAACGATTTTCTGTGCCTGAATCCCAAAGAAAAACTCTTTCACCCAGTTTAAGGGTTATTGACTCTGTCTTCACATTCGGAAAATGACTTACACCCTTTAAATATAAGAGAAAAGATCCCTCAGTTTTGACATTCATCCTAAAGCATTCAAATAGCCCACGCTATCAGCCTTTATTGTTCTGATTTATCTCCCTTTCCTTCATTAGCCGGTGGATTTTTCTCCTTCTCATAATCAGATTATCTCTAACCGGACATCAATGCCCTCTCATCACCATGATATGCTGAAGCATAGTGAAATAAGATTAGCTGAGATAAATTCTTTGAAACACATGCAGACAAAATCTCTTACTGTCTCTTATTTTTTGCTTTATAAATCTCTCCCCAATCAGTCGTCTGATGATGGCCTCCATTCTGATAACCGATTAAGAGACTCTTGTTGATGTCTCTCCGTCGTCTCCTTTTCCAATGTTTTCTAATTGGCACTGCGCGTCTGCATCACTTTCACTGCAAGGAAGGCGTCTGTTTTTGGTGATTTTTGACCACGTTAGGAAATATATCAAACCTTCACTCTCACATTTTAAAATGCTATTTCTGTGACGTTGAGAAATATTACGAACGAAATGGAAGCGGAATTTGAAAGAAAAGCGGCAGAAGCGCAGATTATGCACGGAACCATCCATTTTTAAGCGGGCAAATCTCTTCGAGCACCATATCATTTATTTCCTCAACTTGTCAAATCTTTAAAGAGACTTGAAAAACTTCTCTTAGCAGTCGTTATCATTTTCAGGCGAGCGAACGTTACCAACAGCAGTAGCTTCCACGTTGGTTTCTGGACCAAGTACAGATGAATCTTCAGATGGAACGTTGCAACTGCTGAAATAAAACCATCTTGTGGAATCAAGTCTGTTACCATACCATCTTCAGGCCCAACTACTTTCCCTTCAATCCCCCCAGACGCGACTCACGCCTGCCCTAGGTATGAGACTTGCAATGGGTACGAAAAAATTACTCATCTCTAATGAAATTTCAATCAGCCAGAAAAACCGGTCTTATAAGTCTTTAATTCTGATCCTTCCTGCGAAGTTAATGTTTTGTGTTTTGTGTTAACATCACATCTCACAATAATTGAATTAGACTGGCGTTATCATATTGAGCATTTTTCGGCTGAATAAACCTGCAATATTAATTCAATCCATATAAATTTCAGACTGTAACAGATAGGGCAACTCATGGACCTACTACCCTCCTGATAATGACCTGTTATGGGTAGGTTAGAAATTTGTTGGCTTGCTTTCATGCTATCTTCACCTACATCCACTTGTAACTTCCATTAGTTTCTGCAAAATCGAAAAATTTTGTGCTGAAGCTGAGTGAAAGTCATGATAGACATTTCGCTCCAGTTTCAAGATATAGAATTTCAGACCCTTGGCGGAGGCGGCCTCTACTATACCGTCGATGAGTTTGGTGCCTTCTTACGAATCATCGAGTCGAATTAGTGTCTCGAAAGGGCTTCTACCGAAAAAGTGCTGAAAATTGAGAACATTTCAAAGCACTTTTTTCTATCAAAAAGTAGTTTTATGCCTAATACGTTCTCTATGAAAATCAATTCAATTTTAACTTTCAGGCATCCGGATCGACCTACCCACGTGGATTTGGGCTGTACTATGACGGAGTTGATGTGCTGAGATGGTTGGATGGAAGGTCTGGAGATGTTCTGGTTCTTGGGAGGGGCACACGTATAACCTGCTGTCAAAATGAATCAATTTCTGTGTTCAGCCCAGATTATTTCCTTTCAGCACCGTCAGCTGACTTCTACCACCGTTCAGTATGGCTAACAGTCCTGGAAACGAAAACAACGGCATCAAAGCCGTTCTTGGGTTCATCTGGAACGTTTCTACTCTAATTGTGAGAATACAATTTGACACCAACTTTAAACGACTCAATGATTCAAAAGTCCGTCTTCTGCAAGGCGTCGCCTCCATGATTCTAACCTGAAATATAGAATGGTCCTTCCACATGTTCTTCTAAAGATATGAAATAAATGAAACATTTTACTTTTCTTCAGAAAGTAGTGCGTAGTGTTGGTCACATCAATCTAATTCTACACTAGGTCAAACTAAGAAGATTGCGAACATTCAGGGTTTTTGTCAACGTGAAGCGAGACCAAGCCTAACAATTGCTAGTTTTTACCATTCCTGCACAAATCGAAAATCATTACTCTAAAAATCGCAACATTAGTATTTACAGTACCGTGCAAAAGTAATGGATAATGAGCATTTTTCTCATTATCTACTACTTTTGCATGGTACTGTACGTGATTTCCTTTATATGCAACAGCCATACCTAGAAATATAATTAACGAGAAGCTGACTAAAAGATAAGAAAGGATTTTCGACGGCATGAAGTGAAATTTGTCAGGCTAATAGCCGACTGGACTAGGCATCCATCGGCTTCGTCTTCTCCCGTCTTCTTTATCAATTATAATTGGCTCTCACTGTTTCCTGCTTCTCTCTCCTCTCTCTCTCTATCTCTTCCAATCATATAAAAGCAGTTCTGGGAGGACGATCTCCAGAAAGCCCTTGCGATCTACCCCCAGTATATCTTCTTAACAGATTTTTCTCTGTAACTTGTAATTAACCAAATTTCTATCAATGCGACCTGGTATCATAACTATGAATTCGCTCGTGCGACCTACCCCTTTAGTTTATTTTTGCCTGACGAAAGTTTTCCCTAATTCCGTATAAAAGGAAGCGAGGCTTCTTCTTCTTCTTCTCACATACTGTTCTGATACTTCTCTAATACGGACCTTCGATTCTATTTGGTTCCTCGATTCGACTGTCTTTCTATTGTTCCTTTTTGATAGATCTTGATATCTCTATAGGGAAATTATAAAAATTTATCTCAAAATTACAAATTGCCAAAAATCCGAAGAATAAATCATCGACTTTTTAGGTCGCAATATTCTCAACTGAAATGATGAACTTCGCTATTCTTCTGCTACTCTCCAAATGGTCAAATGCCTGTCTGACAACACCGGACATGGACCTGCCTCCTGTCCAGCCCACCACTTACACAGGTAAATTATCACTGCGTATTAAATGAATTTGCTACTATTGAAAAGGTCGACTACGTATGGTTTTTCCAAATTTTGTCTCTTCACAATGAATGTGGAATGGGCTTATAATTCAATCTGGTCTAGATTTTTTGGCAAGTCGGGCATCACATTGTTTTGTAAAATCTCATAATCGTCGGTACAGACTACCGACATTAAAGTCTAAAGTAAAGCATAAAATTGCGCAAGCTCAACAACAATAGATATAGATACGACGGTATCCACTCCTTCGATAACAACAGCCACCACGACCTGCACAACACCTGGCTGCACGTCGTCAACACCGACTACAACGACCACATCGACACCTACAACCACGTCCACGTCCACATCGACGTCCACATCGACGTCCACATCAACGTCCACAACGACCACAACGACCACATCTAGCACAACAACAACTACTACTACACGTAATCCTTGTGTCCCAGATCCAGGTCCAATAGCCGATTATCCTAAGTCTTAACAATTTTTCAAGCTAACCAAAATTGGTATTTTTCGACTCTAAATTTTATGTAAATAAATAACAGATATCTTTAGTTTCAATTTGAGCCCAAATTTTGGTAGACTACCTATGAAAATATTTCGTATCATTTTCTTGAAAATTGACATTAAATTTTGTTTTTTTTAGATGCCGACTCTTGTTTCATGAATTCGGCTCCATTAGCTAATTGTCGTAAGTCTTAGCAATTTTTCAAGCCAATCATTTTATTAGCAATTCAAGAGGAAATCTATTTTCCGAATCCATAAATTTCATGGACCTTTTTCGGAGGAATCATTTTGCTTTGTGGAAAAAAAAACTACTGTATATGTTTCGAGGACATACTCATTCATTAAATTCGATTAAAATTCATACATCAAACTTGTAAGAATAGTGTATGAATTACAAAGAAAGTGTTATCACTTCTTTTTAACCGAACCTAACTATCAATATCAAATTTACATGAATAAATGACCAAATCGGTTTTCAAATCTAAATTCAACAATTTCAGAGGCACAATGTCCTACTGGCTGGGATTTTGTTTGCGGCAAATGCTATCGAGTGATCGTTGAATATCATTTCGTTTTGTGAATAACAAGAATTTTACAGAAGATTACTACTTTAGACGATTGGAACACAGCAAATATGAACTGCAGGGGATTATGCGCCCCGGGAATGTGCCATCTACCAAGACTATACAACCTACAGCAAGGCCTTGACTTGACTAATTATAGTAAGGAATTTCATGAGAACTTATTAATGTATAAATTAATTTGAAACATTCAACCTCTAAATTGCGTGTTTTTTTTCATTTTGCGGCATTAATAAGACTACTCACAAAGGAAGCTAATGGCTACAGAGGCCAACTCAGTTTTCAACATTGACTTTAACGCTTAAATTTGGTATCAGTCTGATCATCGAAGTCATGCTGATCTCAAAGCTTTTTAGGTATCCGAAAATGATCTATCCTAGTAAAGCTATGACCATCTTTGTAAAGCGAATCTTTCCTGTTGTAGCTTTCCCGAATTTTTCGGACAATAAACCCCGCCTACTATTTATTAGAAGATGTAATTTAATGTAAAACTCATCCAAATTATGTCGAAACTGGCCAAAACTTCTTACTAAATTTTATTAAAAATTAAACAGGATAACTAAAATCGTTTACTGATTTTCTCATTTTTTCAGTGAGTTTCTTCGCCCCTACGCTTTGGCTTGATATAGTGATAATCGACTCTACTGTGAGTCATCATTCTACTTATAGGCAATTTTGAAAAGTAGAACGATAGAAACATACGAAAATAATAAAGGGTTAGGGGAGAGGAGGGTAGGCTAGAGCATCCTTTATCATACTATTTCGTATGTTCCTATGATTTATCGTTCTACACTTTCAGGTTGCCTACTATGGTTAGTTCAAGGATATTTGTTTTCACTTTTCATCGCTCTGTATTTTATCTATAAAAAATTTAGAATCTAGTAAACAGTGATGGCCAACAATATACGTGTATCCTTTGGACTCCTGGGTAAGTAAAACTTTCTCTGTAACCATGATTTTAAATGGATAATTGAATCAAAAATCTAGCAAGAGTACCCTCAACTCTTTTAGAGATCTGGATTGGAACAGTGGGTATGGCTTGTGCTGATGCCGCGAATGTTAAGGTTTGGTCGAGATTCTCCTATGGCGATCGCGACGAGTCTCGAACATTCGCGCGTATCAGCACAAGTCATGATCACTGCATAAACCCAGGCCTCGGATACATATAAAAAGAATAAGATATAATGAATTGTTGAATTTTCAACTAGTGGATAATTATTAATTATATTTAGGCAGCCGGGTAAGAAATTTAGTTAATCGCAACGGAAGAAGAATTGATTTTCAAAAATGCACAACATCGCAATACCAAATTTCCATATTTTATAGTAGTGCGTTTATGAAAATTAGTTCTTCAATTTCCTAATGCGTTTTACTAAATTCCTTCAGATGCCCCGTTATTTCATTTCTGTGGTCATGTGAGTCATATTTTTAATCCATTTAAATATTTACCTTTTATAAAAAAAATATATCGCTGCACAAAAATGAATTCATTTGTATCGAATGGATCATTTTCGAAAATCTAAAAATTATTTTGTCTTGTTGAGAGCTTGTAATAATATTATTTTGATAAATTGCCGTGGTATATTTCCTAAAATTTACTTGACTTCTCTACTTATAAAAGAGATTTTGAAGTTGGCTTAGATCAAGGAAAATGAATTAAATGCAGAAATTAATAACTCAAATGCACGTTTTATAGTGAATATTTTAGCTATGGGCGGCTGGAGGATGGGGCGACTGGGATGTAAGATTAAGTTAATCTGTGAAAATACGGATGCCGTAAATTCTCTAATGGAATTTTTTTTATTCTTGAGAGGTTGAAAATTAAAAGCCCCAAGGCATCTATCACAGCCTTTACGGTATGAAATATTTTAGTTAAAATAACTAGAAAATGGAAGACAAGAGAAAATATTTATGATCAGATTTGGGAGATTTGACCCGATATTAGATTCGTTTAAATTTGTAAAGAAATATCATTTTTGATTATTAAAGGCACATGAAAATAGATCAGAAACTATCACGTACCCTATAAAAAAATTTCCTAAAATCATATTCAATATTTAGTGCAGCCTTACTGGTACTTCCTATGCCTGTGAAACGGACGCACGAATTAACATGCCATGTTGATTATCTTTCTTATTTGATGTTTCACTTGTCAAATGAAAACTGTATAAATAATAAATATTTATTTTTATCAAAAAGTTGAAATGAAAACAAATCGAAAGTTATGATTCATTAATAAAGTTGTTTAGTTTTTCAAGAGCTATCGATTGGTGTATCGTTTGAATTTTCCGGTCGATTTTGTAAAATTCGACCCTCGGGCCACGCTCATTTGACTGCATTTTCTCAAAATTGTCCCGCCTAATTCATGCTTTTTAGGACTGATTTTGGGGTAATTTAATACGTAGAATCCGAATATAGCATTAGATTTTTGGAACTTCTCCTAAAATTTTTGGGGAAAATCGATTTTCTGCAAAAAATGGGGGGTCGGTATACCTCCATTTATGACATCAGGATCCCTTCCTGACCCAGCAGGTTGTTGTTGCCCGGAAACCTATATACCAGAAGATGCGAAATTACATGGGCTACTTTATGCTTTTAAAATTTTTCTAAGATCTTTTAAAATAAATTTCTTTG
Organism: Diploscapter pachys; assembly: GCA_002287525.1. Taxonomy (NCBI): domain Eukaryota; kingdom Metazoa; phylum Nematoda; class Chromadorea; order Rhabditida; family Rhabditidae; genus Diploscapter; species Diploscapter pachys. The sequence continues at coordinate 76,960 of LIAE01008137.1, read as the reverse complement.
TACCGACTGCAGGTCATTTTTCGCGAAAATCGAAAATTTTGAGTGGGCAGGGCCAAACAAATCCATTTTTGTGATTAGGCTTCCTGTGAAACTCCCCATAATCTAAAATTAGGTGAATTTAACAAATAATTATTCTGCTATTTTACTGCATTTTACAGGATGGCTAGTAATGCGCGGATTCACATCTACAGTCAAATTTTAAATATAAAAATATCTTGTTGAGAGATCCTCGTTCCTTCTCGATGGTTTTTTGCTTGATTAAAACTCCGAACCCTCTGAATTCTCCCTTCAAATAGTCTACTGAAATAGCGAAATGAATTCAACAATATTAATCGAAACTTATCCATAAGAATAATTTTCGAATCCACAACCAGCCGAGCTTGGATCCCGAAGATTAAAATGCAGGCAAAGACTACCAAAATAACAAGTTTGTACATGGTTTGTTGGAATATTAATATCAAAATAGGATTTCTATTTAGAATAAAAATAATCAAGTCATAACTAAAAAGAAACGTTTTCGGATGAAAGATCGCAAGAACTAACGGAACAACAAATATCGCTGATTCAAACCTTAGCAATGGGTATTTGAAAGCATAAGTTATAGAGAAGTTTATCCCGATTTTCTGAAAAAAACGAATCAATTTATCAGCTAGAAACAAAGCTCGGCTTATCAACTCAACGAAATACGCTCAAGAAATAAAAATGCCAATTCCTGCTTCAACGGCTCATTTATATTTTTCAATCATAAAAAGTAATAAACATGACGATTAAAACAAATATTTTTATTCGGAAGATTTTACTGTAAAACAACGACAAGCTGAAAAACAAGGCGAAGAAGTAGTATTCGAAAAGAAACATGCAATACTTATCCACTAACCTTCCTCTACACTATTTCGTATGTCTTGTCTCCTTGTGTTTTTCAGGATGCCAAAAAATCATAGAAATAGTTCACTCATTCAATAATCGTCGTCTTTATTAAAATCAATCATAAGGTTCCAATTTCGTCCTGCCTCCTGAGCGGCTTTGTCCATTTTGTCGACTGTCATTTCGTACTGCTTCATGTCGATGGCTGGCAATTTGAGACCGCCCGCCTTGCGCTTCCATTCATAGAACCATTTCTGAAATCGATTATTGAAATAGGGTCGTCATCATCTGGCAGTTTGGAAATGACGTAATGAAGGAATAACGGAATAACGTGAAATGACTAAATACATTAATGGATTTGGCGAAACGCTAAAATGAAATAAAAAAATTCTTCTCTTTCTACCAAGCCTAGGGAGCACTTTGCCAGACGAAAATAAACTATAGGGGTAGGTCTCACGAACGAATTTATAGTTACGATACCAGGTCAGTGGTAAAAATTTTGACTAACGACAGGGCTGAAAGGGAAATTTCTTTAAAAAGAATATATACTGGGAGTAGACCGCAAAAGACTTCTGACGATCGTCCTCCCTAGGTTCGTTTTCTATACAATTCTCATCATTTTTCCAGTGTTCCGTCATTTACAAACTGCCCTATCTAATAGCCAAAAAATATTAATACCACTTAGAAACTTACCATAACCTTGCCTTTTATCAATATGCCTTCTCGTTCGTCTTCCGGCAGCAATCCATCGAAGATGGCTTCAGTCGCTTGTTGAAGTTCGGAGTCAGATTTGAAAATATGGTCGAGCGAATTCTTTATGAACACACCGAGTGCAAGGTGAAATTTCTTCACCTAAAAGGGAACGTTCATTTGGTTTTAATTCCGATTTTGTTGAAAATCAGGACTGCAGCTTAATAAAACTATCAGTATGACTAAGACCGACCCACGTTTGTCTTTTAAAATAATTTGGGTATCCAAATCCAGGTTAAGAAAAAGGCCAATAGTTATCCTTTATGGCGATAATTCACTCACCCTCGGACTAGAATTCGGAGCGATCTCCGTGTCGTAGAATTGATAAAAGTCGCGGATCATTTTGATGAACGTTTTAGCGTCTGCCTAAATTTTCGCTTTGCGTCGTCGGTAATATTATTTTTTCAAGTTGAATTTCATACATCGATGAAAGGTGTTCCGGAATTGACTGCTTTCATCGTGTCTCTCAAAGACTCCAGCTTTTCATCGTCAGATTTGGAGCGATCGAGCAAATCCAGGTACGTCTGAAAATTAAAATTAATGCACATTAGCAATAAATTTATTTTCAATGTTTACCACGTGTACTAGCTGACGTTTCCATTTTAGGAGACAAATTTAATTTGGAATATAATACTAACGAAAATATGGAAGATTTATCCGTGATTCTTTTTCAACTTACTCTCATTCCTTGCAAATAAAAATTTTATAGATATTCAGCAAGTAAACAATTACCTTCTTGATTTTCCCCACGTCTTTCTCGGGAATTTTTGATCTGAGGATGTTTGCCAGTTCCTTACATCCTCCTTTGATCATCCAACTGAAATTTACTGATCAATTTCTAGAAAAAAAGAATTTCTTTAAAGATAAAAGTGATTAGCTTTTTTCGAATTAGTATTTACAGAAGGCTCGTAAATTACGCCTGTTTTTTTGTATTGCAAATTGACTTCAGGTTTAGCATGGATGTTAACGATGCTAATGCCAGCAATGGCCAGGAATAGAGTGAGTTTGAGCATCGCTTCTGAAATTTGGGACTTCAAAAAAGGAAAATAGGCTATTTGGAAACCATAAACCCTCAAACCATTCGAAATAGTGTACGATTGGGGGAGAGTTTTGCAAAGTAGAATTTCTTTTCCTATACTATTTCGTATGGCTTGAGGGCTTATGGTTTGCAAGTTGCAAAAAAATATAGTCTAAATAATTTTATTGGTAGAAGAGTAACACAGAAATGGCGCTCGTGTTTTGAATTTAGAAACAAAATAATCAAGCTGAGTTTTGATCAGACAATCATCAAGGATGTAAGGGAGCGATCCATTTGGCGTATTGGAGAGTTTTAATCAAAACCGAAATAAATCAAATAAATAAGATCTTATGAAATTGCCATATATTCAATACGATCCACTCTGTCTGATCGGATCGAATCGAATCGGATAAAACAAGCCTAATGTGAAATTTCCTATAAACTGAAGAAAGATAACTGACACTAGAAGCTTTTATAATAAACTCTCTTGAGCAAAAACGAAATCCTTTTATCAGTTCAACGAAACAGGTTCATTTGATAAAAGTCGTTGTTAATTTATCTTCAAGATCCGATGAAGATATCAAATCACAAACAAATAAATTACAATGCTCAAAATGTTCCTTCTGATTCAGACCTAAGGAGTACTTTCGTCAGACGAAAAAATCTATAGGAGTAGGTCGCAAGGGGTTTCTGACGATCGTCTCCCTAGATCTGTTCTGATCACAAATTCAATTATTCACTAAGAATGACTTATAAAAGATCAACGTAAATTGATCTCTTGGATTTCTATCACTTAACTACGGAACTCTTGGATTAATGGATCCAAAATGATGACCACATTTGAGGTCCAGTGAAACAGATTCAAGTTATAAAAATGTTGATTCAATTGACAAGATTAATTAAGCCTTCAGAAATCCAAATACCATAGAAATTTTTGAATGCTTTCTTGCTCGCACAAACATATGAGTTCTAAAGATTGTCGTCAACTACATTTTATTAGGAAAAAACTGAAGGATTAATAAAATATAATTTATCTCCATAGTTTCGAAAAACTTTATTATATTATTCGTAGAAATAGATTCTATGTTACTCATAGTGATAGATCTTATCTACTAATACATAAATATCTAAATATCAGCATCACAAAAGTCTAAATTTCGCTTTTAGAAACTTATTTTATCTGCTGAAAAAGAAAATACGATTCAATAAGATCTTAGGGGTTTTTCTTCGGTTTTTCTCTAACTAGTTCAGACATTAGTTCTACAAATAATTTATCTGAATCCCGATTTAGATTTCGAAAAAGAGCAACTTCGGAGTCATATTTTTACTTTAGTAAAATCCAAAATTTTATTAGATTAATTTTAGCCAACTTTCCTCGTCTTTCAATAGTATTTTTTTCGTGTCTGCCTCGAAATTTTATTTCATATCGTTTTATTTCGACTAATTACTGAAGCATTTATTAAGTCCATTTTTTCATTTTATGATGTGTGCATTAACATTTAGATAAAATATGAATTCATCAACCCGAAGCACTAACTTTTCTACCAATTAACGATGATACAAGTAAGCCGTCCTCTACAGAAAATTGAAATTAAAGAAAACATTAAGATATTCTCCTCTATTTCTATAATATTGAAATGATAATTCATAGATCTCCAATAGTTATCGCATTCTATTCGTTCAAAGCACTGTTATTTAAACCGGGAAGATTGACAAAATTCGAGAGTATATTGCTCATACAATGCTTCATTAAGATTGGATGTTTTATTTCATACACTACTGTGGTATGCTTTGTTTAAAGATAAATGATTTTTTTTTTAATTTTTAGATGTGCATCCTTTTCAATCTGCACAAGTCACATTTTCCCAACATAAAGAACGATAGTGAAGCGGTAGGTTTCTATTGGGTGCGGGACAACTCCCCACTTTTCCGCCATTATGTTTTATCGTTCAACGAGTTTAGGGAGTGGGGGAACTTGAGACATAATGGGGGGAGTTGGTCCGCACCCCAGCTTTCGATACTTGTCCCGAAAATAAAAATCAAATTGATCTGACTTTTCTGAAGGATGTTAAGTAGGGACCGCCAAGCCCCGCCCCTTTGCCTCGGTTCAATATTGTCCATAATTGATAGCCCTTTCGATTATCACCGATTTTTTTTGTTTTTAATAATTGATCGGTACCTACTATACAATTCGATGCCGCTCTTTCACGTGGTGATATCGATTTATTGATTGGGGTGCGAAAAAAGTCCGCAAATGCGCGTCAAATTATGACAATGCTAATATTTCGAGTTATAAAAAGGTACATTTCATTTTTTTATGGATCGGTACATCTAATTGAAATGGACAACATATTTAAAAATCCTAGGACCCGAAATTTTTCCCGAGGCAATAATAGATGCTCGCCTTTGCGGTACTGTATCTTGACAAAGGATCACTGAAATCGCCTAAAAACTTGACTAAAATAAAATTTGATACTCCCTAATTATCTTATTCAAAAGAAAAAATCAAAATTTTATCAAAGAATACTTTTAAAATTAATTTCCAAATGATAGTTTATGAAAAAAATTTATTCAACAATGACCAAAAGTCAAAACGAAATCGATTTGATGACAGATTAGTAGTATTTTGATATGATTCTCCATTTATTCTGGATTGGGTCATATTCTTCGATGAATGGGACTTTCTCATTCCAATTACTATCGGAATGACTACAACAAATATTTGATTACCTCGAAGACCTAGATATTCAATGAAAACATACCCTCCAATTGCGTAAAGTTTCCCGTTTGCGGACGAAAGTGAATGTTTACATCGTGGATAATTCATATCGGCTATTGTTGTCAGTTCTCCATTTGACTGGTTGGAATTAAGCGTGAAAGCAATGCATGATTTTAAATACGTACTGCCACTGAACGTAAAAATCACTATTTTCGAATAAAGCTAATCCAAAATATCTTACTTCCATCCTCCTGTAATGTAAATTGTGTCATTTATGGAAGCGATTCCAGCCCAACATCGCGTGTAATCAATCTTTCCAACTTCTTTCCATTGACTTGCACTTTCGTTATACTGGTAGATCTTATTCGTAGAATTGTTAATATCAATAACTGAAATAATATTTTAAATTTGAATTTAATTGAGCTATCTGATTAATTTGGCATATTGTTATTGCCTGAAGAAATGATAAAATAGAATCCAGTCTTTTCAGCCAATATCAGAATGTGAGCCACGTATACACAATGTCAATCACTCTTACGACATTTTTCTCCGGTTGTCCTTCATTTTTCGACCTTATTTTGCTGTCTTTTCAATTAGCATTCGCCAATTATCGATGTTAAATGAGCTAATAGGTCAATTAACGCGAATTTATCACAAACAATCGAAAAATTGGTGGAATAATGCCACCAAAGAGTGACTGATATTGTGTATACTTGACACTCACTCTTCCACTGACGAAAAAGACTGCAACCTATTTTTTGTCATTTCGTCTAGCAACCATAATATCAAGAATACCATATAGTTTGTCCATGCATATGACACTTCTACCAAAGTCGATATCAGCGTCTTGTGGAAAAGAAGGAAAATTCTTCCACTTCCCTTTACAACTGTACTAAAATTCTTGAGTTAATTTTGAAAAAACGCCATTTTGACAAGATCATTTGTCTTCAAATATCGAAGAAAACATACCAGTATTTTATTTCCATTTGCATTATCCAAATAGAGTAAATTGTTTTTGAAGTATGCTAGAATTCCCCGACCATAACAGTTAGGCACATTGCCTAATTTATAATAAGTTTGTATTATGAGATTGATAACAGTAATCAATGAATTAAATTAAAACGCAAATAGTAGATGCATCTTCCTTTAAATTCAAATGATACTAACCTTTACCAGTTTTTGAACAATTACTTACATCGAACATTTCGAATTTCTTTGAGAAACAATCAAAACCAAACATCTAAAATATTTTCAATTAAGCTCTTCGATTTTTTAAATTGAGTAAATGATCATTTATGAATAAAACAACACCTTTTTCTTATCCTTAGCATAGATCACTCTATTAAGAAAAGTTATAGCAAATGAAAATTGTCCCATATCATTAATTTGGTATGTAATTAAATTAAATGAGCATACAGATTGTTTTGTCCAATCTGAAACAAATCATTGCGTATAATAAATTCACGTGTAGGAAAACCATAGAAATATAATATCGACTCCTCAGAAGTCTGATTTAATGAAGGACTCATCGTAATGGCAGACAATTGGGAGCGCAAATTTGGCTCAACTTCTTTAATATATTGTTGAGTTATTTGATTCTGAATCACAAAATATCAAGTGACTAATTATTGAATCATTTAATTGAATAAATAAATGATCTATTTAATGAATATGAAAAACTAACCTGTCTACTTTGTATAGCTATTTGAATATCCAGAGATTTATTCGAATCGTTTAATGCCACTTCATCAGCATCTGGCAATTCTCTTCAATTCAAATTCATTCACTTTAAAAAGGGTTGAAAATTTGTTTACAAATGTTCTGCACTGGCCCATTTCAAAAATTCATCATACTCTTTTAAGGATTTTCGTAATTCAAGAAGATATTCATAGAATTCATCTAAATTTAAAATCGCATTTAGTCAAATTTAATTTAATAAACCTAAACTTGGGCGCTGTGACAATATCCACTTTAGAATGACCTGCATTTTAGGAGTTTGTTTATTAACGAATTCCGGTATCTAAAATGATCACTAGTGAAAATGGTATCATTTCTATTATCAATAAATGCGCGAAAACTGATTATTTGGGTGAAAGGGTCTAGAGAAATTAATTCCAAAACTTTGTCATTAGATACGCTATTTTTCCAACAAAAAATATATTAGAAATCTAGTCTTGCTCTTATAAGATGAATAACCAGTTTATAGTTGATCGCGTTTTAACGATATACCGTATCTCTATCGAACTCGAATCTCCATTTTCTATATGATTTTTGCACTTGATCAGATTGCGTGATCATGAATGTATCAATGAATTGTAGTTTATTTGCTTTAGAGACATCAGGTAAATGCCACATTTTACTCAATATGGCCTGATTATTTTCATCCAACGATTGAAGAAATTCGGGTGGTATTTCAATGCACTGAAAATTAGTGTATATGCAAGGACTAAAACTGGACACTCACTGGATTTGACGATTCGTTTGCATTCGGCATTTTTAAAATTCGCGCGTTAGAAGATAAAAATGATCTAAATAATCAAAATAGTGTAAATCGATTAGTTTTCGTGATATAAATGCAATCGCAATAATACTCGAGCCTTATCAAATCGATTTCCACTCTAATATGGAATGGTTTTATTCAATTTTCTGACTAACATTAGCGCATTAGTTCGTTTAGCTGATAAGTTTGTCAATAATGAACTATTATGCAAAAATTAATAATTTATGGTCATCAGTGATTCCTTTATTTTCCTTCCTTTCATTCGCCCTCACTTCGATTGAATTTTAACTACGCGCTTAAACGCAGAGTACGCTGTAAAAATTCGCAGTCGTTGTACGGATAGTGGGATGTTTACTTTGAGTTGCTCGAAAATAAAATATTCATTTCTCCATTTTCATCCATTTTTCCATTAAAATTTTGATTTTTTTCAGATTGTGCTGAAATGACAACTGAGAAGGACGATCAGATCGACGATGTGGAGATGGGCAGCGAGGACGATGACATTGAAGACGAGGGCAGTGAGGAGGGAGACGATGCTGCCAAGGAAAGAAAGGTGACGGTTTTGGGAATTTAAAAACCTATTATTTTCAGTTTTTATAAAATTTGCGAATTTCTATTTGTGTGAAAACTTAGTGATAGGCTTCACCTCGATTAGTCACCTAGGTTAGGAAGGATAAAAGATGTCAGCGAACATACATGGCTCCTTAAAAGATTGAGAAAATTTAGCGCATTTTTAAAGCTTCTTTTTATTTTCAAAGTCTTTCAGGCCTTCATTCCTGGAGTGACTGGCGAATTGAAGGACGGGGACGAGCTCGAATTCGATCCCTCTGCCTACCACATGCTCCATTCCTTCACTACTGGTTGGAGTCTTTGTTCTTTTTCAATTTTATTCTACTCATCCCAGATTGGCCGTGTCTGAGTTTCGACGTTGTGCCAGATGGACTGGGAGAGAATCGCAGTGGCTATCCGGCGGAATGCTACTTGGCCTCGGGAACTCAGGCCGACAAGGCAAAGAACAATGAGCTCTATGTGATGGGACTCAAGAACATGTGGAATTTCAAACAGGTACATTTAATATTTTTGTTAGATGAATTTTAACCTGATTCTTGAGGTTAAACTTGTTGAAAATAGCTCAACTTTTTCCAACCAGCTCTAGATATTATTCCTGTTAATTTCTATCAAAAGATGAAAATGAGAAACGATATTATTTTTGCAGAAGAAAGATAATGATGAATCGTCTGACGACAGTAGCGACGATGAAGATGAAGAGCCTGCAGAGAAGAAACCTGTCATGCACTCAGTCGCTATCAGACACTATGGAGGAGTCAACCGGATTCGGGTATAAAGTTGAAGGCGAGTTTCTGCAAAGGAAGAAATCTGTTCAGTCTCAACGCCTTGGAGACAGTACTGTTTGTTCTGTGTGGAACGACCTGGGCAAAGTGCAGATTTGGAATCTGACGAATGCGCTCAATCAGGCCAACCAAATGACTGGACCGTCACAGACTGTCAAGGCTGAAAAGGTCAATTTTATGCGTTTTGCTTAATTTTGAGTGACTATTATTTCTTTAAATCTGAGCAACAATGAACGAAATTCACGAAACTTGTCGCTTTTATTATTATCTCATTTTTCAGTACGAAGTTCCCTTGTTCACTTACGAGGGCTCCAAACAGGAGGGTTTCGCAATGGCTTGGTCTCCTACTGTCACGGTAATTACATTTTTCTTTTATGAATTATTCGACTTGATTTCTTTCAGGGCGATTTGGCAACGGGCGATCGAGTGAAGAACATCTACGTGTGGCACATGCAGGAGGGCGGGCAGTGGGCCATCGACAGGAAACCGCTCACTGGACATCAAGGTTGGGAAAGCAGAGTTATCTCTCTCATAGATGATTGTTGCAGACCAAATTGAGGACTTGGCCTGGTCTCCCAACGAGGCAGGCCTGCTCGCCTCTGTCGCTTCTGACAAATCTCTCCGAATGTGGGACACTCGAGTCCCGCCTGCACAGGCCTGCGTTGCTCATGTCGAAAATGTACGTCTAAACATCTTCAGCTTAAACCCGAATTCCAACTTATTTCGGTATCGCCAAATGCTATGCGACTTTTTCCTTTCCTTATTACATTCTACTAACTTTTATTAGACTTGAGCATAAGCAAGTGAAGAAGGCACGAATGATCATTTTGAGAAAGTAAATATCGAAATTCGGTTTCAATTTCTACCAATTCTTTTCTTTTTTAATCAAAAACTATTTCAGGCCCACGACAGCGATGTGAATGTCCTATCCTGGAACGCTCACGATTCCCTCATTCTGACTGGAGGAGATGATGGACAGCTCAAGATTTGGTCTCTCAAGACTATTACGGTATTATTGAAATTGGAGTTCTGCAAGATAATTTAATTTCTCCAGAGCAAGCAACCCGTGGCTCGATTCAAGTATCACAAGAAGCCGATCACTTCTGTTGAATGGCATCCCACTGTAAGAAAAGAAGAAGAATAATAATAGAGGAAAGAAGAGAGCGTGATTGCAGGAAACGACCACATTCATGGCCTCGAGTGAGGACAACCAGACAACGATTTGGGACATAGCGATGGAGGCCGACGGAGGGGACGAGCAGAGCATCGAGGGAGTGCCTCCGCAACTCCTCTTCATTCACATGGGACAGAAAGAGGTAAATAGACAGTTTTGTATTTTTCCTGGGTGTTTGTAGCTTTTGAATTTCATTTGTGATTTTACACAACGGTCAAATTTTAATTGATGATCAAGATTTAAAGGAAAGAAGAAGATGAACCAATCTCACTGATCAAGATTTATGATTCCAGGTGAAAGAGCTGCACTGGCACCGTCAGATTCCCGGCCTGTGCCTCAACACTGCGGTCGATGGATTCAACGTCTTCAGGCCCATCAACATGTAGGCCCTTTCCTCCCTTCAAACAAGTTGTTGAGTTGATTTATTGTCAATGGCTTATAACTTGAGCAAAACAAATGACGAACAAATTCGAATATAAGAAGTGTGCATTGCGTAGTTACATATAGTCGTCACACTGATTCCCTGAATTTGATACAGTAGCGTAAAGTCGACTGCAAATAACGTCCTAATTTTCATGCATCAGTTTAAGTTCCTTTTATTTTGTCTCAAGTAATCGGTCATTTACAAACCACTCTTTGTTGTTGATTTTTCGTTTGAATTGAATAAAATGTTTATCTCAAATTTTTATCACAGATTTTTGAGACAAATTAGGCGAATCACCACTGCAATTTGGTGAGAATGCTAGAAGTGACAACATGATAATCAGTGAAGAGCAGTTGACGGTAATCGGGGTTGAGACTCGACCAGTCTGACTCGAGAGATCTCAAATTGGATTATTGAAAAGGGCTATTTCATTTTTATCACGCAGTTTTATGATATGATTAGGTGGAATTAGAAAAAATAATAATTTTCGTTTCAAAATTTCAATTAATATCGAATATATCGAAAAAATAAAATGTCTTACCTGAATAGATCATTCTCTTGCTGTGGAATGGAATCGTAGAGCTGCTCAACCTGATTGAGAATGGCCTCCCGTTCGGCGCCCGTTTCTCCCTTGATTTGACCGCCTCCATTCCCGCATCCTTAAAACAATTATTAGTGAAGGAACGGCATAAAATTCAAAATCCTCTAACAGACTTCTCAAAAGTACAACTCACAATCAGCTCAGCATAAAAAATAATGCGTAAGGAAGCAAACATGTCTTCTTTCTCTCTCGTAAAGATGCAGTTTTTTGCGATTGAATAGCGAGTCGCGTTTTGAATAAGTCCATTTTCCATCCAAAATTTCAAGTGGCTAACCTCCCGGACAGGCCATAACCTCGATGTAGTTGAACTTCTCGCCCTTGCCCGATTTCATCTTCCTCACCATATTCTGAATGTGCCTGAATCCATACACCTTTCCAACCCGGAACTTCGGTTCGCTGTCGACTTCGAGCACTTCCGAATTTTTGTCTCTAAAAACGCACGCATTCTTCATAGATTTAGAAAGAAACTTCTCTCACATTCTCTTTCGTGTGATACTTCTGCCCGTTTTGGCGGCATGCTCCCTCGCAACTCTCTCTGCATAGCCTCCTGAAGAACCTCCTGGCTCGCCAATTAGTTTTCCTGAAATATTTATTCTCTTTTCTTTTCAGAAGGTAATAATTTCAAATCCAACCTCTTGAGAAATCGTGAAGCCAATCTTCAGACAAATCTTCATTCGTGGGCAACTCTTGATCCTTGAGAACAGAAGCGAGTTCGGCTGAACAATAAAAAGTGAAAAGATAAAAGAGGATAACTTTACCTGTACTAATAACGAGATCAGTTTCCCTAACTGTTGAAGAGCCAGGAACGAGGAAATCGGGTCGAGAAGCCTCGAGTTTCTTGTCGTAGCAGGGCATCACAGTCGCGTGGTAGACCTCTTCTGGCTGTAGATTAAACTTCCTCCTCAAGTAGTCCTTCACCAGAGCTCCATTTATCGCTTGAGGAGATCTGAAAATTTTAACCTTGCTAAAAATTAGTAAAGCAAAGATTACCTAATTTTGCTGATAAGCGGCACGAGTAATTGTCCCTGGCTTTTCTCGGCAAAACAGACAAATCCAGGACAAGCAGATGAGAGAATTGGAGCGGAGGCAGCAGAGGGTGAAGTGGAACATTCGGAGTAGGCCAGAGACAGGGCAAATTGACGACCGATAGAGGAGTCGACCACGTACGAAACGCCTCAATTTGAAATCATCGAAAAAATAGTCATTTAGATTTTTAAAATTATGCGAATAATCACCATGATCATTCTACATTTATAGATTGCATCCAGTAAAGGAACAGAACTAGATTTTAACACATGTAAGTTCTATCCATCACACTGAATTATTTATCAGATTCATCAGTTCAAATGTAATTGATAATGATAAAGGTAAAGATTGATCTTTAAAAGGACTAAACTCACTACCACCAACCTAGACTTCTGAAATATGCACTGATGAGTCGAGCTGCAGTGGAAATATGGATTTGCCGGCTGGCTGCGATCGAGGCGACTGACTGCGGGGAGACGGACACGACTGAGAGAGACTTGCTGCCGACTGTCGACCAGAATCTGGAACACTTGTCGTTTTTTTATGGAATATTTACTTTCCAACCTTTCGATGGATTGTTCCTCGATGAGCACAGTCTCGGCACTCGTAATACAGCCGTTGCAGGCAAGGCAGTCATTCAAGGAAATCTTCACCGCTGGCTGAATCACAGAGACATTTTCAGAAAATATAGGCAAATAATACCTGACTCTCGATCTTCTCGCATGTTTCTGGTTTGTCCTTAGCGTGGATCTTCACAAGCGAATTCTCGGGCTTTTTATGGACAGTTTTCGTTTCGAGGGGAATGACACAATCCTGAAAGAATATCATGTTTTTTCTTCTCTTGAAGAAAATGAAATCCTACGAGATTAGGAGCAATGAAGTCGCTGATATTCGACAGTCTGACCACACCGCTGAAACCGTCTTCCATCTTGAATACTATTCTAAATAAAGAAATGCATTTCTAAAAAAAACGATTATTTGATTAAAATAACTACAAAGCGAGGAACTTAAACCTCGAAAACTAGAATAACTTTGAAGAAGTTTGATATAAAAATGCTTTATCACAATTTTGTACAACAAATAAATTACAATCCTTTCGATATAGAAGAGGTATCATTGAGTTGCGATAATTTCCTGAATTGCATCTCGAATTTTCCTAAAGAATTTCAATTCTTCTTTACAAGCACGAAAGAAAATGTTGAACCTGGAATTGAGCGGAGCACCAATAGAATAGAATGGATTCGTGATCGCATTGCAGTACTGAATGTGCAGACGCTTGAACAGAGCACGAAGTTCCTCAAATACACAACTATCGTTTGAAATGTCTCACGTAAATTAATTGGAAATTTAGATGAAGTCATTTAGGAAAAAGTTACCTGATCCTGGAGACTGGAGCATTTCAAATCCAAAACCAGAAGCATTCGAATGCCGCTGTTCGTCAACAGACCAAATGACTGAAATTGAATGATTTTATAAGATGTTTTTGACAACGAAAACAAAAGTGCTAAATTTCACCTTGTATTTCTGATCGCTGTACAGCTGGCCGAGATACATTTCCTGTGCTTTGGAAGCCTTCTCATCGAAGATGTCCAACGAACAGAAAATGAACATTTCCAAGTCGGGATTCGATTGGACCTCGGCATCGGACAGGGAGGAAAACAATCGAGAATTCTGGAAATTATCACGTGTTTTAGTTATCCCATTATTTCGTGCATTGTTCCATGTTTATGTATTCGAGCTTTCACATGATAAATTGTTGATTATCTATCACTATGAACATGAGCTTGCGGTTCTTTAAAGTTTTTGAAAAGAAAAGTGTAACGAAGAATCTGCATTAAGATATATTCAACACTACTGGTATCTGAATCAAAGAAAAAATATAACTCACATCACGACCGAATATCGCAAACGAAATCACACCACTGCCCATTTTGGGATCCTGAAGCAGAGAATGTTTTCAACCATGATTAATTTTCAAAACTGAAGATATTCATTATAAGAGTTTGACCGACTATCGAATTCATGTGTATCAAATTGCATAACAGAATAAGATTTATTCCTTCCTTTCGAAGAGAAACGTGCATACCGTAAGACAATAACGTTTGCTTGTAATTTTGTATCGAATAATGAATGGTCAAAGATGAAAAGAAAAGGCAAAAGACAAACAAAACGATGTTCTCTTTGAAGGTATTCAAAGAGAGAAAATAATTAAAAATGAATAGATAAAACCGGAATAGAATACGTTTCTTCATAGTTAAAAGTCGAACAGTTTCTGAAACAGAAAATGCTCAAGTTCAAAATCGAGTCGATTCAATTCAAAAATTAGGATAATAAACTCTGAATAAGAAAAAAACAACTATTAACGAAAACGGAAAATTAAAAGGGAAACATAAATAGAGAAGTCTAGGCCGATGACTAACTCAAATTACTCGCATAGAAACGAAGAAAGGGAAAAAGCAGTAACTGGGAAAGAGAAGATATGAGAGTGGACACGGGAGGGGAGGCAATGGCCGGAAAACAAGAAATTGAAACGGGAAATCAGCAACAACCAAATCAATTCAATGAAAACAAAAACAAATAAGAAAAGAGAATTGATAAAAAGGACAAGGGAAAAGGAAAAGGAAAAAAAAACTCGCATTCTTGCATTCTTCTTGCCGTTCGCCTTTCTGCTATTCTCCTCACTTGCGCAAATGCGGTGGCACGTATTTATTCTCCTCCTTGGGCTTTTCAGGCTCAACTTCGCGAGCTGCCGGGGGCGTTGCAGTCGGGTTCGAGTTTTGCGCTGTCAGGGTCTGAAAGAGTCGAATATTTTATCATTTGAATTATTTCATTCAAGAAGATACTAAATGCTAAATCACCGAAATATTTTGATAAATTGTAAACTAGGAATCGTCTATCAAAACATTTTTCTCGAAATTTTAAGCTTTATTCCGTATTGTACATTTTAGATTTTTACTTCGGAAAATAGTTTGCGATTAATCATGGAAAGAGACCAGTTTTAGCCAGATGAACTATAAAATACACATACAAATGTACAATGACGAGTAAGTGAAAGACAGACTAATAGTAGACATTTAATACAACTTTTCTCGTCATGCTTTTCTTTTTCTACGACTAATTTGAACCTAATTCTTCCTACTTTCGCTTACTAGCGGCTATTGTTCTCGTCTGCTCTCAATATTATTGCAAGTTCATCGGACAGAAACAATTTTCTGCCAAATTATGACTTATATATATATAATTTGTGCGAAATTTCATGACAAATTGCACATACCCGAACCGCGTTAATCGCACTCGTACGATCCTTCTCGGTGTTGGCCGGCCTCCAAGGGGTAGGCTTCTTGTCGGCCTCCCTGTTCTCGGCAGCAGGTGCGCCTGCCTTCACCCATCCGCCAGCCGCCTTCGTTTCCTCCTTCTTCGTCTTCTCGATTTTCGATGCGTCCGCCAGTGACGGGAATAGCATGTCGCTGTTCACATCCAGCATTTGGGCACTCTGAAATTGTGTTTAAATTCGAATCTTTACGCTTCGATCCATATCAAGCTTACCAGAAGGCTACTATATCTTAACCATTTGCAAAATGAGTCTATTTCGGGTAGTGAAAGAAAGTGGAGGAAAATAAAGAGAACGAGTTTCCTTTTAAATCTTACAAGTTACAGTAGCTTTGTAGGTAGGTTCCAAGAGGGAGATTAGTGTTCAAGAAATTTCTAGCATTTCTTCCATTAAAATAATTCATCCGAGATTCCGAAATTTACAAACCTCTTTCCTGACAGAAGGAGGAATGTATTTAGTAGTACGCTGATGGGGCGGCTTGTAGGCCGAGGCCATTTGCGCGTCAGAAACGGTCTGCTCAGAGCTGTGTGGGGCGTCCGGTTTCTGAAGAATGCGAGTAAAAAGTCAATAAAAGATCTACGATTTTTCCTAGAATACACCAATAATCTGGAGTTTAATTCTTGTGATGTTAAATAAATTTATAATTTCAACAACTGAATAAAACGTTTACAATCTAGATTGTCCCTGTACAGTAAAATAGTCGATTGACATTTTTCCATGTAAGTAAAATATGCTTCGATTAAAATGGTCTTTTTCGAACCTGTTCACCAAGATTTCCCCAAGTTCGGACATGCTCTGCCCTCAGCTCCTTGTTCTCCTCGTTCTCCATCTGCTCGTCCACGGGCTCGGTCTCGACTCCCATGTCCTTTATCTTCAGACCTTCCAGTCTGCAAGTGTTTCAAATAAAAAAAGATCAAAGTATTCATCAACACTCACCTGCCCTGGTTGGAACTGTCGTACTCGATCCATTCGCTCTCTTCGGCTCCATTCGCCGATTCCTCGTAGTTCCTCTTCACTTCCTCGACTTCTCTGTCGTATTCTTCCTGAAACGATTTCCTTATTATATAATTGTTGCTTTTTTCGTGAAGTTTCGTCAGACTGATGCAATAAAATCGTGTTCATTACCTTTACGAAACGTGATAAATATTCAGAAACAACCATAGTGGTCTTGAATCGTCAATTTGTCATAAAAATTCAAGGGTTTTGATTTTAGGTAAAAGTTTTAGCTCACAAAAAAAATCCGTTCAAAAATTATCTTGATTTTCAATTTCAGCTAGCTGATTTTATTTTGCTAAAATAGTTTGTAATTCCCTACCTGTCGCTTGGTACGACCCTCCAGCACCTGCTCGACTTCCTGCAGATTGACCACGTGCTTCTTCTTGCCCTTCTTCTTGGCAAAGAACGCACTCAAATCATCGGCCATTTTGATGCGAGCTGCTGTCACTGAAACTGCCGAATTGCTTCTGAAGCTGCTGGGGAAAGGAGGACACAGAAGGCAAACAGGGTGATGGCAGGAAAGAAAATCAAACAAGGAACTGCAGGAGAATAAAGAATGAAAGGGAAAGGCAGAGGAAGGGAAGGGAATCGATTGATCGAGGAGAGAGAGAGAATGAGAGAGAGATAGAGTGATTGGGGGAGTGGCAGAGATGCAGAGAGAAGAAATGGAAACAAACTGGAAATATTAGAATGAAATCGATACATGAAAAAGTGAGAAGGAGAATAGAAACTAGCTGATGAAAGCTGACTGAGAAATGATGAAATTGATTGATGGGAAGGGGAAATACGGTAAGTGATTTGCGGAGAAACGGGAAGGAGGGAAGGGGAGTTATGAAAGAACAAGTGGTTGTTGACTGAGAACATGGCTAACCTGAATATTTGTGGCTCTGCTAACGCAGTGGCTGCTCGATTCGAAGACGCCAGAAGACAAGAAGACGTGAGATCGACACACGATGCCTCTTCGCATGCTATGCACAAATGACAACTGGAGGGAAGAGGAGAGACTAGGAGACCGCGTTCGCAACACGCGACGCGTCAGAATTGCGAATGCATGCAGTGAGCTGAAGGACTAAAGGCGGAAGAGCACAAAAGAGGGAGGTCTTTATTCCTCACATACAGCCACACAACCACATGAGATCAGCATCAATTGAAACACTATACAAATGATACAAATTAGTTCGAATTAAAACTGTCATCGAAGTTAGATGAAAATAACAACGTGAAAAATAAATCACAAGTTTGAAGTAGTAACTGAAATCAGTCGAAGTAGGAATAGTAGTACAAGTTAAACCCTATAGATATACAAGAATAAATGAAACAAGTTGAAAGAGTAAAAAAGCAATCACTCGTAATCTCACCAAGATAAAGCTCTGTCCTCAATTAATAAATTACTAGATACCTGTAGTTTCGTGATAGAAGTCTGTCTACAGACGAGCTACATTAAATTATTCTGTTTCAGATCGAGGTTGTCTGTCTGCGAGAGAGCAGCTGCCTGGGGAGCGTAGCCATCGAAGTGGTAGGCGAATGGGTTGAACGGGACAGGGACGGAGCTGGGAATGGGGTAGTGAGGGTGAGGCGCCGCTGCGCCGTAAGGGGGATAGTAGGCAGAGGGCTGGCAGAACCAGGGCATGGCAGGCATGGGCTGCATCGGGGCTGCCGCCGCTGCTGCTGCTGCGGTCGAAGGATCGGAGGGGAATTGCGTCGATTGCTGATGCGGATTGAGGAAGTGGAATGGCAGGAACTGAGAGGGATTCGGAGTGCCCTTTGGGGAAGGCTCGCTGCTCGACTGAAAACGAAAATCATTTTGATTTTGATTTTTCATTAAACAAGATCAGCTGGTTAGAGATTAGTCTGAAGGTCAAATATGGATGATGGTCTTTGTGAAAATAGTTTTTTTTGTTGTTGTTTTCTTTAGACTTCTTCAAAGGACAATGAAAAGTGAGCGTTCTTTCTCCCGTCATTTTTGTAAAAAAAATATCTATAGCTGAGATAGGATAGACGAGATTTCACTTCGTTTTCGCAAAACTCAGAGTACCATGCATTTTTTCCTGGAGCAATCTAAAAGTTTCAGATTCCTTCCATGCCTAATTCAAGCGATAAGGAAAGATGCATTCATAAAACTCTAAGCTGAACTAATTGTAAGTAATGATATGTTTTGCATCATCATATATCGTCATTATAACCTATGACTTTGAACGAAACAAATATTAGAAAAATGTATTACTAAATTGTAAATCTTCTCAGATAAGTTCTCGTGAGTGTTAAATTCAAAGATAGAAAATGCTCTGACCGATCCAGTGCTGGGAGTTGCACTTCTCCTCTTCGTACCCCTCTCGCCGCCCTCCCTGAAGCCCTTGGCGAACGGGTTGTGCAGGATCTTCAGTTTCGTTATCTGGTTGTTCTGCAATTACGACAATTATGAAATGTTAATTGAGGTGCAAGAGTTGGATGAATGTATATTTTTCTACCTTTTTTGATTAATAAGATCGTTTTTAGAAACAAATGATGAAAATTTGTAACTGTAATTAAATGAAAACTTTGAAAGAATAAACCACCAACAAAAGCTCATAGCCTTTGCGTATAAAAATCATGGTAGAAAATTTTGTGCCGAAACATTGGAAGAAGATAAACGACACAATCTTGATACAAATGAATTATCATAGATTTTAGCTGTTCGCCGATATATCAATAATTTTGAGATTAATCCCAATGTTGCACTATGAACTTCGTAATTTCGAATCTGTTTGTCATTTGTCTTGATCCAATTGTTGTTTTTTTACAGTACATATTTTCGACACGTGAGATTCAACATCCATCTTTCGTCTTGACACAATAATTTTCGTTAGAATGTTCTTATTCGTCTCTAGCCGATCATAAAGAATGCCATGAGAAGTCAACGTACCTGATATGCAGTGACGGCAATGAATTCAGTGTTGGGGTCCTTGAGGCTGGAAGCGATGTAGGAATGGCCATAGGGACGGACGCTCGTTCCGTCAGAGGAGTAGAATTGCTGCGGCTTGAAGATGCGGTGCACTTGGATGATGGGCATGTACTTATGCATCGACTGCAGGATCACCTGAATATTATGATTGTGTCATTGAGCACTAGATCAGCTCACAGAAAAGTTCGAACTATTCAATTTGAAATTCGTTCGTTAACAATAATTGTGCAGAAAACTTTCATTTGAAAATTCAACCCATTAAATCTCAAGACATAAATTTTCATTAAAAAATTGCTTGATAAGATAATGCATTCTTGCAATTCTTTCAGATGGTTTGGTAGCCTAAGCTTCCAAACTGCTGTGAAGAAATGACTTTTTGCCTATCCAACTTTTCTGTGCTTAATATTTTGAATGCAAAGTTACGACCAGCTCATCTTCAATGATGAGCTGTCAAATTGCAATTGAGTGGCAGATGTGTTTGTACATTTCTACATTCAGTCATTCCCATCCCTGCTCGATCATCCTCCTGCCTGCAGCAATCTCCCTGTCCCTGCTCCCTTCCCTCGTATCTAATCGGATGCCTAGAGCACCGTCCATCTGACCCTGCACTCTCTTCCACTTTGCCTTCTGTTGTTACATTCCATTCAAAACAGTATCAATTTGATCGATTGATCTAATCAGTCAGTTTTCAAATTTAAATCGTCTTCAGCAAAAATCTCCTCTTCCACTCCTTTTATGGTCCGTCTTTCTCTAACACCCAACTGTGAATGCTACAGGCGAAAAAGAACAAAGAAAATGGACAAAGGAAGGAGAAATGCAAAAGTGTGATTCTGCCAATAGGCAAATCTGCACTTTAGCCAGTATTGAAAGACCATAACCATTTCTGTAAAAATTACTTTCTTACAGAGTTTACGCATTTTTATATATGAAAAGAAATATGATCTTCATTTTGTTCTTCAAGAAAAAGAGATTCCATTTCCAAGTTGATTTTCAGCATGATCATTCTTTCCACATCCAGCATTATAATCTTGTTATTTTTCAATCAATAAACAATGAAATGACTTACATGAGATGACTCTGTATCATCGATGTTGTTGGTGAGTTTGACGAAATCGAACGAGACAGGTCTCGACATCCACGTGCTGCCCAAAGCCTCTCTCTCCGTGTGCCACACACTCCTCTGCTCGATTCGAGGCTCTCCCTGACCAGACACCGTCCACTCGGCATTCGCGAATTTGTACCTACAATTTCATTTCTTCTTTTTTTACCTTTATTCGCTTATTGAGATGTCCCATAATTTTATCATATCATCATTCTTAGCGACTTTCTTCTGATCATTAATTTATAAGAATATGTAGTAGAGTTCTTAGAAGTAAAATACTGATTTTTGTTTAGCATATGAGGAATAATATCATTTGCTTTTGTCTGGCTTTCAAGAAAACTATAAGTCTTTTATTGGCAAAAAATAATGGAAAGAGTCTAATACAATCATTAAAAATTTACCTGTTGTTATCGACCCTCTGAATAACCATTTCCAGTGAGTAAGTGCCATTCGGGTCGAGCCCCTGCAGATGGAACTCGTACTTCGGGAACATCTTTCGACCAGGCTTCGTCACGATCTAAAATACGATTGTTCAAATCGGATTTTTGAATGAATATTGAGAAAGAACAAACTGATACAGCTCGAAAGCGTAAACAGATTTCTATTCGGAATTTCTCAAAATCAAAAATTTACTACTCATCACCACTTCTTCCAATCAGATTTGAGATTATCAGAAGCAGTTTAAAATCACTGATTGAGAAATGTGCTTGTTACTATAAATTCAAAATTAATGAGGCACCCACCATTTCATTGGTGAATTTGTGAAAGTCCCTCCAGACATTGTCGTTGACCAGCCTGAATGAAATCAGCTGTTGCTCGTCTTTCATTGGAATCATCTGCATCTGAAACAAAAGAAGCAATTATCACAGAGTTCATAGAATTCTGAAAAAAACGACGAAGGATGTGCAAAGAAATAGCGCGAGACTGCGAGTGAAAATATCTAATCGGAGATATTGATTTGTGAAATCGCATCACTTCCACTGACTGAAGCAAGGCAGAGGCTACAAAATTCAAATCCGCAAAAATAGACAGTGGCTGATTACCAGAAAGAGACACTTGGTGGGAATAAGCAATACAACACAACAACAAAACCGACAGATTTGCGAGCAAAGTGAGAATTCTTCCCTAGTTCAAAAAATCATCTAGAAAAAGTGCTGCAAAGTTTGCTGGAAAAAGTGAGTTCTTGCTCTTGATGAAAATAGTTCAGATGATTTTCATGAAGCTAGGAATGAATTAAATTCGAAATTTTGAAACCAAGAAGAAAATGGTCAAATATTACAAAATCGGTCGCTACAGTAGCAGATTTGTTTTCACTGGAAAGAGCTAATTTGCAAAAGCATGTGTCACCAATTTGAAGGAGTAGGAAGCAATTATCAGTGCTAGTCTGTTTGTCAGGAAGGCGACAAAATCAGCACTTCATTAGGAGAATCAAAATACTCACTCAAGCCGTCAAGACGGTCATTGCGATGGTTAATTCACACTCAGCTCATAACTGACACCAAAGGAAAGGAGGAGATAAAAAGGGGTGGAGTCGCAGATAGGCATACTGTAGAGGGGAAGGAGAAGAACCGAACAAACAGAACAAAGAGAGCCAAGGGGGAGGGGGAGTCGGAATGAGAAAGGAGAACTGCAGAAGAATGCAAGGGGATGCATTGTGCGTGTGACGGACAGACGGCAGACAGAGGAGTCGTGCCCCGTGGAGATGCACTCGCACTTTCCTGGCACAACTCCTCTATGCTATCTGAGTCATTCATCGCCAATTAGGGAACAATTAAAATAATTAGCTGAGTAATTCGGTGATAAATCGCGAAATCAAATATTCGATAGAAATGAGTTGTGCAATTCATTGCCTTTCAGAAGATATGGTTTTGTTCGAAAGTAGGAAAATGATGAGATGAAATTACAAAAAAAATTCACGGAAGAAATGAAAAATCGATAAAACGATCAAAAATCGATAATCGATAGGAAACAAGTACAAATGGTGAACGCAGTATATATTTACCAATCTCGCGCATTTTTCAAAGAGTAGTTTTTTCATAAATTGTTTCTAAAAGAAGTGAAGTGAATTGAGTTAGCAACAGAAAGC